>WNWK01000106.1:35000-180000 GCA_009830355.1 Cherax destructor | reverse complement strand
GGAAAAAATGTATGAGTGTGTATGAGATAATGAGTGGGAATCATTGTGTAATGAGTGGAAGTGAGGGGTGGGTAATGAGGTGGGCTGGCCCCCTTCCCCTGACCCACCTTCGTGCACTACCAACATTCGTAATGACAACACCTTCACTATAAATAAGGCAGTAACAGACTGCTACTTTATTTCCTGCTGGTAACTACTGTTTATGTGCTGTTGATACTGCTGCTATCACTCCCCTGTTGTTGTTGCTACTGCCCCTGTTGTTACTGCTACTGCCTCTGTTGTTACTGCTACTGCCTCCGTTGTTACTGCTACTGCCTCTGTTGTTACTGCTACTGCCTCTGTTGTTACTGCTACTGCCTCTGTTGTTGTTGCTACTGCTTCTGAACGTGTTGCTGTTTCTGCCTTTGTTGCTGCTGTTGATCTGTTTTTGATGCTATTGATATTGTTGCTGATACTGCCCATGTTGTTGCTGTTACTGCCCCTGTTGCTGCTACTGCCTGTTGCTGCTACTACCCCTGTTGCTGCTACTGCCCCTGTTGCTCCTACTGCCCCTGTTGTTACTGCTACTGCGTCTGTTGTTACTGCTACTGCCTCTGTTGTTACTGCTACTGCCCTTGTTGCTGAAGCTGTTGGTACTATTGTTGCTGAAGCTGTTGCTGTTCTTATTACAGTTGCTGTTCGTACTAACAGTGTTAAGGTGGTTGTGCTTAGCATATTGTGCCTTAGTGTTAATCCAGCTCTTGGAACCCCGTCCTCTTGTCCACAGTGTCACTCCAGCTCTTGGACTCCCTGTCTTCTGATCTTTGAGTGTCTGGTCTGGCCTGAGTGCCACCCTCCATCGGTGCCTTCACGAAGGTGGAAACTTCCTGATCCAAGGAATTGGAGGTATCCTTCCCTTCCAAGGATATAGTCTGATTACTTTTCCCTGGAGTTGTATGAACCATACGGGTTTAATTCCTCCCATAATAACTATATATAAAATAATAATAGTGTGTTTTTATATATGTGTGTGTGTGTTTGTGTGTGTGTGTGTGTGTGTGTGTGTGTGTGTGTGTGTGTGTGTGTGTGTGTGTGTGCACCCTTCTCTCCAGAATAACAGCGGGCAACACATTGGGTTATACACACAATACACATTCATACACACTACCAGTTGTAACAGCTGGTGAGTTGTTTTGTATAGTCTCCCTCTTAATTATTGTGCTCGTGTTTGTGAAGAGAAAATGTTTTTTGGGGGGATGGTTGATATAGTATGTGTGGGGGAGGGTGGTTATATTGTTGTATGTTTGTAAACAAGCCTCGTGAACGTTAAATAGGTATAAAATACGGACAAGTTGATGATTAAGACGCATGTTCAACAGGTACAGTAGAACCTCTGTATTCGGAATTGGTTCCTGAGTGTTCTGAATATTGAATTTTCTCAATATTGGATCAAGACCTGTTCCATTTTTCGTGTTTTGAAATAACTTCCTTTTTTAGTTCAATGGTGATTCTTACAACTTTCCTTTTAGTTTTTTCTTCACTATTCTTATTCGGGGCCATGATCACTTATTTCAATAATAAAATATAAATAACACAAAGTTAACAAAAATAACAATTGAATCACAAGAGCTCAAAAAGCGTCCGTCGTTTCGAGTACAGTGACATTTACGAATATCGGTACTTTTTTTCCCCTCAATTTTTTCCGAATACTGAGATTCTACTGTATCTTTATTGTTGAAACTTTCCGCCTACACAGTAGGCTTCTTCGCACCTTCTGCCTCTATAAATTAGACACAAATGCAACACTTGGGTATCTTTATTGAGGTTACCAGCGTGCTAGCGCATGAGGTTACCAGCGTGCTAGCGCATGAGGCTACCAGCGTGCTAGCGCATGAGGCTACCAGCGTGCTAGCGCATGAGGTTACCAGCGTGCTAGCGCATGAGGCTACCAGCGTGCTAGCGCATGAGGCTACCAGCGTGCTAGCGCATGAGGTACCAGCGTGTTAGCGCATGAGGTTACCAGCGTGCTAGCGCATGAGGTTACCAGCGTGCTAGCGCATGAGGCTACAGCGTGCTAGCGCATGAGGCTACCAGCGTGCTAGCTCATGAGGCTACCAGCGTGCTAGCGCATGAGGCTACCAGCGTGCTAGCGCATGAGGTTACCAGCGTGCTAGCGCATGAGGCTACCAGCGTGCTAGCGCATGAGGTTACCAGCGTGCTAGCGCATGAGGTTACCAGCGTGCTAGCGCATGAGGCTACCAGCGTGCTAGCGCATGAGGCTACCAGCGTGCTAGCACATGAGGTTACCAGCGTGCTAGCGCATGAGGCTACCAGCGTGCTAGCGCATGAGGTTACCAGCGTGCTAGCGCATGAGGTACCAGCGTGCTAGCGCATGAGTTACCAGCGT
The DNA here is from genome assembly GCA_009830355.1 of Cherax destructor. Lineage (NCBI taxonomy): Eukaryota > Metazoa > Arthropoda > Malacostraca > Decapoda > Parastacidae > Cherax > Cherax destructor. The sequence continues at coordinate 177,614 of WNWK01000106.1, read as the reverse complement.
GCTAGCGCATGAGGTTACCAGCGTGCTAGCGCATGAGGCTACCAGGTGCTAGCGCATGAGGTTACCAGCGTGCTAGCGCATGAGGTTACCAGCGTGCTAGCGCATGAGGTTCCAGCGTGCTGCGCATGAGGTTCCAGCGTGCTAGCGCATGAGGTTACCAGCGTGCAGCGCATGAGGCTACCAGCGTGCTAGCGCATGAGGCTACCAGCGTGCTAGCGCATGAGGCTACCAGCGTGCTAGCACATGAGGCTACCAGCGTGCTAGCACATGAGGCTACCAGCGTGCTAGCGCATGAGGCTACCAGCGTGCTAGCGCATGAGGCTACCAGCGTGCTAGCACATGAGGTTACCAGCGTGCTAGCACATGAGGTCTACCAGCGTGCTAGCGCATGAGGCTACCAGCGTGCTAGCGCATGAGGTTACCAGCGTGCTAGCGCATGAGGCTACCAGCGTGCTAGCGCATGAGGCTACCAGCGTGCTAGCACATGAGGCTACCAGCGTGCTAGCGCATGAGGCTACCAGCGTGCTAGCGCATGAGGTTACCAGCGTGCTAGCGCATGAGGTTACCAGCGTGCTAGCACATGAGAGGTCTACCAGCGGTGCTAGCGCATGAGGCTACCAGCGTGCTAGCGCATGAGGTTACCAGCGTGCTAGCGCATGAGGTTACCAGCGTGCTAGCGCATGAGGTTACCAGCGTGCTAGCGCATGAGGCTACCAGCGTGCTAGCGCATGAGGTTACCAGCGTGCTAGCGCATGAGGTTACCAGCGTGCTAGCACATGAGGTTACCAGCGTGCTAGCGCATGAGGCTACCAGCGTGCTAGCGCATGAGGTTACCAGCGTGCTAGCGCATGAGGTTACCAGCGTGCTAGCGCATGAGGTTACCAGCGTGCTAGCGCATGAGGTTACCAGCGTGCTAGCGCATGAGGCTACCAGCGTGCTGCGCATGAGGTTACCAGCGTGCTAGCGCATGAGGGTGACCAGCGTGCTAGCGCATGAGGTTACCAGCGTGCTAGCGCATGAGGCTACCAGCGTGCTAGCGCATGAGGCTACCAGCGTGCTAGCGCATGAGGTTACCAGCGTGCTAGCGCATGAGGTTACCAGCGTGCTAGCGCATGAGGTTACCAGCGTGCTAGCGCATGAGGCTACCAGCGTGCTAGCGCATGAGGCTACCAGCGTGCTAGCGCATGAGGCTACCAGCGTGCTAGCACATGAGGCTACCAGCGTGCTAGCACATGAGGCTACCAGCGTGCTAGCGCATGGCTCAGCGTTAGCCATGGCTACCAGCGTGCTAGCGCATGAGGCTACCAGCGTGCTAGCGCATGAGGCTACCAGCGTGCTAGCACATGAGGTTACCAGCGTGCTAGCGCATGAGGCTACCAGCGTGCTAGCGCATGAGGCCAGCGTGCTAGCGCATGAGGCTACCAGCGTGGCATAACAGCGCTAGCCATGAGGTTACCAGCGTGCTAGCGCATGAGGCTACCAGCGTGCTAGCGCATGAGGTTACCAGCGTGCTAGCGCATGAGGTTACCAGCGTGCTAGCGCATGAGGTTACCAGCGTGCTAGCGCATGAGGTTACCAGCGTGCTAGCGCATGAGGTTACCAGCGTGCTAGCGCATGAGGCTACCAGCGTGCTAGCGCATGAGGTTACCAGCGTGCTAGCGCATGAGGTTACCAGCGTGCTAGCGCATGAGGTTACCAGCGTGCTAGGCATGAGGTACCAGCGTGCTAGCGCATGAGGTTACCAGCGTGCTAGCGCATGAGGTTACCAGCGTGCTAGCACATGAGGTTACCAGCGTGCTAGCACATGAGGTTACCAGCGTGCTAGGCACATGAGACGCGCGCCATGAGGTACCAGCGTGCTAGCACATGAGGCTACCAGCGTGCTAGCACATGAGGCTACCAGCGTGCTAGCACATGAGGCTACCAGCGTGCTAGCACATGAGGCTACCAGCGTGCTAGCACATGAGGCTACCAGCGTGCTAGCACATGAGGCTACCAGCGTGCTAGCACATGAGGCTACCAGCGTGCTAGCATGAGGCAAGCGTGCTAGCCATGAGGCTACCAGCGTGCTAGCACATGAGGCTTACCAGCGTGTACTGAGTACCAGCGTCTAGCACTGAGGTACCAGCGTGCTAGCACATGAGGTTACCAGCGTGCTAGCACATGAGGCTACCAGCGTGCTAGCACATGAGGCTACCAGCGTGCTAGCATGGGTCCAGCGTGTAGGCAGGTTACCAGCGTGCTTCAGGTCGTTGCTTCACACCCTTCACTCTCTCCCCTCCCCACCCTTCACTCCCTGCCTCCACCCTTACCGCCCTCCTCACACTTCCTGTCCTTCCTCCCGCTTTCGTTCCTGCCCTCATAATTCCATCCCCTTACCTTCCCGCTTTCGTTCCCTCATATCACATCCTGACTTCCCTTTCGTTCCTAGTTAATTTGACATCTGCTCTTCTCTCTCTTCTCTCGTTCTCCTTCGTCTCTTCTCTCCCCTCGTCTCTCTCTTCTCTCCCTTATATTCTTCTCCTTTTCCCCATTAACCTACGCTTATCTTTTCTCTCTCATTTTTTTATCCACCTCTCTTGCTTTTCTTAACTTTCTACTGTCTTTTCCCTTTCTTTCCTCTCAAACCTTTACTTTCTTGTCCCCTCTACTCTCATCGCCCCTTTCCTTTACCTGCCTCTCATTTCTCCCTCTTCATCTGCTCTCTCTCCCCTCCTTCCCTAGCAACACCAGGAGTTATCTTCTGGTACAAGATTCCCCTCAGGTCTAGCAAGTTCAGGAACCAACACCTCACAATTTCCCCTCAGTGAGTCGGTAGTTCCTCCCTCCACGTCCTGTCTGAGGGGTCTTTCTGATAAGATTGTGGTGGGGGCGGTGGTGGTGGTTGATACATTGGTAGATGTGGTAGTGGTTGATATGTTGGCAGAGGTGATGGTGGTGGTGACTTTGATGGTGGTTGGGGTGGTGGTTGAGGTGGTGGTGGTGGTGGTGACTTTGATGGTGGTTGGGGTGGTGGTTGAGGTGGTGGTGGTGGTGACTTTGATGGTGGTTGGGGTGGTGGTTGAGGTGGTGGTGAATCTGATGGTGGTTGAGGTGGTGGTGGGTGAATTTGATTGTAGTTGAGGTGAGGGTGAATTTGATGGTGGTTGAGGTGGGGGTGGTGGTGGCAAGGAGGGGGGTAGTCGTCGTCGTCTGTCCCACAGGTACAGTACTCGCTCCAGTCTTCTTTCTCATTCTCTTTTCTCATTCATTGAATCCTAGCACTGTATCAACCTTAGCAGACTGTACTAAAGTCTGTGTGCGTGAGTGTCAGCTGTTGAGGACACAGCAAACCTCCACAGCAAGTCTCCCAGTGGGCCACAGACAGCAGTATGTTCAACGAGGACATAGTTCACTAATTTCTCCTTAGACATATGTCTCAGAACCAGAGTAGAATACGCAGTAGCCTGCATTTAAAAAGTACAACAGTGAGAGGCTGGATAACTAGGACTTTAAAACGAGAAATGCAGAGTTTCTGTGTATTATAAAGGCTGGCGATACTGGACACCTGCAGTGGCTATTACTTCTTCTGGCAGTACCTTCCATATATTTAGACCAGTATGTTCTGTGTTAGTGGTCATTACTTCTGGCAGTGCCTTCCATTAATTACGATCAGTATGTGCTGTGTTAGTGGTCATTACTATGGCAGTGTCTTCCATGTATTTATCAGCTCCGGTTACAACTATGATCCATTGGTCGCACTCTTCAACTCATTTCAGTGTAGAGAAAGATGGAAGATGAGGAATAGTTTAAGATAATCAGTATATATTCATTCAAAATATTTTGCTAAAATCTTGCATCCACTAACAAGGCGTGTGCATGGAGGTGTGGGTAAAAGTCAGGGTGATTATAAAATAGGAGGTAGGGACTATGATGATGGGCTTAAGGAGCTATATCTCACGACACTGGAAGAGCGATGGCCCACAGGAGACATGATCACGACGCCCCGCACTTGAAAGGCCGGAGCCGAAAGCACGTTTTTCTTAACTGCGTACTGTGAGCGGACCACCATGGGTAAGATGATTGTCCACGCACCGCCTCGGTCCCCGAGAAAATCTTCTCGTAAGGATGATTCCTTGTGAAAGCAGGAGACCAAACACCTGCGTCTTACTGAGGAGTTTCTGGACAACACTCACGAACCCCTACACCCTGTTCATGGTCTTGCACCCTGCCTAGCATCATGCTTACCACCCTGGAACTCTGTTAATTACCCCTGGCACCATACCCATCACCCAAAGATCCCTGGCACCCGCTCCCCCGCTCCATCACCCAGAGATCTCTGGCACCCTCACCATCACCCAAAGATCCTTGGTACCCTCCCCATCCTGCACCCTGTCTAGTACCCCTAGTTTCCCTGGCACTGTCCATCACCCAGACAGCCCTGACACCATTGTATTCGGACCCCTGCCTCACCCAACTCTGGACCACCCAACTCTGGACCCCTGCTTCACCCAACTCTGGACCCCTGGACCACCCAACTCTGAAGCCCTGAACCACCCAACTTTGGACCCCTGGACCACCCAACTCTGGACCCCTGGACCACTCAACTCTGGTCCCCTGGACCACCCAACTCTGGACCCCTGGACCACCCAACTCTGCCTCCAGACATCTGATCAATATTTGTCTTCACTGTATAGAAGACACGTGTCCACTTTTCTGTTGATGCTGGGCTGGTCTTCCATTCTTCCTCCCCTTTTCATTCCCCCCACCGTTCACTCTTCTCTCCTCACCATCCCCCATCTTCCGTCGTCCTCCTACTTCCTCTTCCTTTCTCCTGGGTGTTTCTCACTCCCTTCTTCTTCAGTCTTCGCCTGCACCTCCTGGACACTTCTGTTTCCTTTCCTCTTTTCTTAATTCTTCCTTCGTATTCTTCCTAGGAATTCTGCTTACTAGTTTCTTCCTTCATCTTTACTAGTTTGTTCTATAGTGTTATTTTTTAGTTCTTTTAGTAATTAAGAACACAGCTTCGCCCTCCCTCTTCCCCCTCCCCCCTCCAACTCTTGAGTACTACGTAACTGTGTTTATATACAGTGACAAATGTTGTTGTTTCACAGTCTGCTGGAGCTCCCCCCCCCCTCAAAAAAAAAAGACTCAGTGGATTAAATATATTGTATATTTTCAGCGGAGAAGAGCTTCCCTTCCCTCCCTGATCCTCCTTATCTTCTGTTATGAAACATTTCATTAATTTCTTCACTTCTGTGTAGTGATTCAGTCTGTCTTTCTCTGTTTTCTTTAATTGTTTTGTTATGTTCTTGTTTCACTTTGTATTTGTTTTGGTAAGACACACGTGTAACATTTGGGTATCTTTTTGGTCTGAAAGTTTTGCCTACACAGTGGGGTTTCTTCAGTCCTCTGTCAGATGACCAGAAGCTTCAACTGAGTCATACCTTTGATATACCTTTGAAGAGTTTCGAGAGTTTATCTACTCTCTGAGCCCGGCCATGGGCCAGGCTCGTCTGGTGCTTGCCTGGTCAACCAGGCTGTTGCTGCTGAGGCCCTGCCCCATATCCTTCACAGCCTGGTTGATCTGGCACCCGATGAAGATATTTGTCCAGTTTCCTCTTGAAGGCTTCTACACTGGTTCCAGCCGTGTTTCTGATATCTTCTGGTAAGATGTTGAATAGTCTGGGACCCCGGATGTTAATACAGTGCTCCCGTATTGTCCCCACCGCACCCCTACTCCTCACTGGGTTTATTTTACACTTCCTCCCATATCTCTCACTCCAGTATGTTGTTATGGCAGTGTGCAGATTTGGGACCAGGCCCTCAAGTACTTTCCAAGTATATATTATCATGTATCTCTCTCTCCTCCGTTCCAATGAGTACATGTTCAAGACTTGAAGGCGTTACCAATAATTTAGATGTTTCAATGGCTCAATGTGAGCCGTAAACGATCTCTGAATTTGTTCCAGCTCTGATATTTCTCCTGCCCTGAACGGGGCCGTCAGCACTGAGCAGTATTCTAAGTGAGGGAGCACTAGCGATTTGAAGAGTGTCACCATCGGCATTATTTCCCTTGTTTTGAAAGTTCTCAATACCCACCCCGTCATCTTCCTGGCTGTTGAGATCTTTGTCTTGTTATGGTCTTTAAAAGACAGATCAGCAGACATAATTATTCACAAGTCCTTTACGTGTTCCTTTCGTTCTATGTGGTGACCCTCTTGCGTTTTGTATATAGTGTTCCTTTTGAGTTCTTCATTTTTTCCATACCTAAGCAGCTGAAACTTATCACCATTGAATGTCATGTTGTTCTCCACTGCCCACTGGAAGACCCTGCTTATGTCCTGTAATTTTTCAGTGTCCTCTACCGTAGTGACTTTCATGCTTATTTTAGTGTCATCTGCAAATGATGATACAAAAGTGTGCTATGTCTGCTATGAGGATGAGAAACAGCAGAGGTGCCAGGACAGTGCCTTGAGGCACTGAGCTTTTGACCTCGCTGATGCTGGATCTTGCCCTGTTCACTACTACTTTTTGTGTTCTGTGTGTTAGGAACTCAAAAATCCATCTGCCTAATACCCGCGTCTGGAAACACTTGTCCTCTTTCCTGACAAACCTTACCTAACCTTCAGGCGAGTACAGAGGTGACTAAATATGGAGGCAGCAGAAGCAGTGGCCTTGAAGTAGTAGGTAGCTTTTGAGGTGGTCAGTCCCTCAGCCTGAAGAACAGTTCAGCTTTGTAGCCTGGAACAATGAACGGTGGACAATAATCTGGAACAATAAACAGTAGTCTGGACATGTGTCGGTAATGTATATTTTTATGAGTATATTGTATTTTCGTTTTATATTCACATCTTCACTTCTGGTCGCTACATTAACATGAGCATGTTATTTTGGTCACACTGTACACCTCAAAACTCTATTTAAACTTTTAATTCTCTAGTGAGGACCAGTTTGTTCTCTTGACGTTGTTAGTGTGTTCTCTAGTGTTAGTTGTGTTCTCTAGTGTTAGTTGTGTTCTCTAGTGTTAGTTGTGTTCTCTAGTGTTAGTTGTGTTCTCTAGTGTTAGTTGTGTTCTCTAGTGTTAGTTGTGTTCTCTAGTGTTAGTTGTGTTCTCTAGTGGTGTTAGTTGTGTTCTCTAGTGTTGTTAGTTGTGTTCTCTAGTGTTGTTAGTTGTGTTCTCTAGTGTTGCTGTGTTGTCTAGTGTTAGTTGTGTTCCCTAGTGTTGTTAGTTGTGTTCCCTAGTGTTGTTAGTTGTGTTCCCTAGTGTTAGTTGTGTTCTCTAGTGTTGTTAGTTGTGTTCCCTAGTGTTAGTTGTGTTCTCTAGTGTTGCTGTGTTGTCTAGTGTTGTTAGTTTCTTCTCTAGTGTTGTTAGTTGTGTTTTCTAGTGTTAGTTGTGTTCCCTAGTGTTGTTAGTTGTGTTCTCTAGTGTTGTTAGTTGTGTTCTCTAGTGTTGCTGTGTTCTCTAGTGTTGTTAGTTATGCTCTGTTGTTACTAATTTGTTAAGTAGTTAGTAAGATAAGTAACCCTCTTGAGTGGTGAGTAATAGTGTAGCTCTTGTGCTGAGTGAATGGTGAGTCACCAACTAGCTAGGAATGGTGAGTGGTCGACAAGCTAGGAATGGTGAGTGGTCGACAAGCTAGGAATGGTGAGTGGTCGACAAGCTAGGAATGGTGAGTGGTCGACAAGCTAGGAATGGTGAGTGGTCGACAAGCTAGGAATGGTGAGTGGTCGACAAGCTAGGAATGGTGAGTGGTCGACAAGCTAGGAATGGTGAGTGGTCGACAAGCTAGGGATATTGAGTGGTCGACAAGCTAGGGAAAGGTGAGTGGTCGACAAGCTAGGGATGGTGAGTGGTCGACAAGCTAGGAATGGTGAGTGGTCGACAAGCTAGGAATGGTGAGTGGTCGACAAGCTAGGAATGGTTAGTGGTCGACAAGCTATTAATGGTGAGTGGTCGACAAGCTAGGAATGGTGAGTGGTCGACAAGCTAGGAATGGTGAGTGGTCGACAAGCTAGGAATGGTGAGTGGTAGACAAGCTAGGAAGGGTGAGTAGTAGACAAGCTAGGAATGGTGAGTGGTAGACAAGCTAGGAATGGTGAGTAGTAGACAAGCTAGGAATGGTGAGTGGTCGACAAGCTAGGAATGGTGAGTGGTCGACAAGCTAGGAATGGTGAGTGGTAGACAAGCTAGGAAGGGTGAGTAGTAGACAAGCTAGGAATGGTGAGTAGTGAACAAAACCTTCTGGCAATAAATTGTTGCTGTGCTACAAGACACTATACTAGCAGATCTGTCTCCATCTTGTTGTCTTTCACAGCAATATTTTACCAACAGAAACAACTGGAGTGATGTGAGGGGTGAGGGAGCAAGAAATAATAAAGGAGGAGCACTAAAAGTGGACGAAAGAGAATATGCGAGAAACTAAAAAGGTAGTATAAAGTGGAGAGAGAGAGAGAGAAAGCTATCACAAAATTAAAAAACACAGTGGTAAAATAGCTTAAGAAGCCGTAGTGGAACGATCTAGACAGTCGTTTTACCTAACATATATGATAGTTACATCTTGAGAGGACAAGCTAGCTAGTTACATGTTAGGAGGACAAGCTAGCTAGTTACATGTTAGGAGGACAAGCTAGCTAGTTACATGTTAGGAAGACAAGCTAGCTAGTTACATGTTAGGAGGACAAGCTAGCTAGTTACATGTTAGGAAGACAAGCAGCTAGTTACATGTTAGGAGGACAAGTAGCTAGTTACATTTAGAAGACAAGCTAGCTAGTTACATGTTAGGAGGACAAGCTAGCTAGTTACATGTTAGGAAGACAAGCTAGCTAGTTACATGTTAGGACGACAAGCTAGCTAGTTACATGTTAGGAAGACAAGCTAGCTAGTTACATGTTAGGAAGACAAGCTAGCTAGTTACATGTTAGGAAGACAAGCTAGCTAGTTACATGTTAGGAAGACAAGCTAGCTAGTTACATGTTAGGAAGACAAGCTAGCTAGTTACATGTTAGGAGGACAAGCTAGCTAGTTACATGTTAGGAAGACAAGCCAGCTAGTTACATCTTGAGAGGACAAGCTAGCTAGTTACATGTTAGGAAGACAAGCTAGCTAGTTACATGTTAGGAAGACAAGCTAGCTACTTACATGTTAGGAAGACAAGCTAGCTACTTACATGTTAGGAAGACAAGCTAGCTATGTTGTGAATGATAGGGAAGGAGACGTTATGATGGACAAATGTAACAAATCTTCATCACTCAAAGATCACTAAACGGGGAAAAAAAGTATTTTTGTGAAATGTAAACAACACAGGTGAATTTTACGTACCTTTACCTTCGTTACAACTTCGATGAGTTTCATGTGTTTTACTTCTGACGCAGCTTAGACCTGGACCAGGCTCGTCTGGTGCTTGCCTGGTCAACCAGGCTGTTGCTGCTAGCAAACTCATTCAGACAAGAGAGTAAGGAAAAAAGAAGACCGGCGCCGAGTACAGCGTGTTAGAACATAACCACCGATTATGAAGTAGTCAGAAGTAGCACCTTGTTGTGTCTGCTTTGTTGTGGGTGGCGAGGCTTGTCTGCGTTGTTGTGGGTGGCGAGGCTTGTCTGCGTTGTTGTGGGTGGCGAGGCTTGTGTCTGCGTTGTTGTGGGTGGCGAGGCTTGTGTCTGTGTTGTTGTGGGTGGCGAGGCTTGTGTCTGCCTGGTTGTGGGTGGCGAGGCTTGTGTCTGCCTGGTTGTGGGTGGAGAGGCTTGTGTCTGCGTTGTTGTGGGTGGCGAGGCTTGTGTCTGCGTTGTTGTGGGTGGAGAGGCTTGTGTCTGCCTGGTTGTGGGTGGCGAGGCTTGTGTCTGCCTGGTTGTGGGTGGAGAGGCTTGTGTCTGCGTTGTTGTGGGTGGCGAGGCTTGTGTCTGCCTGGTTGTGGGTGGCGAGGCTTGTGTCTGCCTGGTTGTGGGTGGAGAGGCTTGTGTCTGCCTGGTTGTGGGTGGAGAGGCTTGTGTCTGCCTGGTTGTGGGTGGCGAGGCTTGTGTCTGCGTTGTTGTGGGTGGAGAGGCTTGTGTCTGCCTGGTTGTGGGTGGCGAGGCTTGTGTCTGCCTGGTTGTGGGTGGAGAGGCTTGTGTCTGCGTTGTTGTGGGTGGCGAGGCTTGTGTCTGCGTTGTTGTGGGTGGCGAGGCTTGTGTCTGCGTGGTTGTGGGTGGCGAGGCTTGTGTCTGCCTGGTTGTGGGTGGAGAGGCTTGTGTCTGCCTGGTTGTGGGTGGCGAGGCTTATGTCTGCGTGGTTGTGGGTGGCGAGGCTTGTGTCTGCCTGGTTGTGGGTGGCGAGGCTTGTGTCTGCCTGGTTGTGGGTGGAGAGGCTTGTGTCTGCCTGGTTGTGGGTGGCGAGGCTTGTGTCTGCGTGGTTGTGGGTGGCGAGGCTTGTGTCTGCGTGGTTGTTGGTGGCGAGGCTTGTGTCTGCCTGGTTGTGGGTGGAGAGGCTTGTGTCTGCCTGGTTGTGGGTGGCGAGGCTTATGTCTGCGTGGTTGTGGGTGGCGAGGCTTGTGTCTGCGTGGTTGTTGGTGGCGAGGCTTGTGTCTGCCTGGTTGTGGGTGGAGAGGCTTGTGTCTGCCTGGTTGTGGGTGGCGAGGCTTATGTCTGCGTGGTTGTGGGTGGCGAGGCTTGTGTCTGCGTTGTTGTGGGTGGCGAGGCTTGTGTCTGCGTTGTTGTGGGTGGCGAGGCTTGTGTCTGCGTTGTTGTGGGTGGCGAGGCTTATGTCTGCATTGTTGTGGGTGGCGAGGCTTGTGTCTGCGTTGTTGTGGGTGGCGAGGCTTGTGTCTGCGTTGTTGTGGGTGGCGAGGCTTGTGTCTGCCTGGTTGTGGGTGGCGAGGCTTGTGTCTGCGTTGTTGTGGGTGGCGAGGCTTGTGTCTGCGTTGTTGTGTGGCGAGGCTTGTGTCTGCGTTGTTGTGGGTGGAGAGGCTTGTGTCTGCGTGGTTGTGGGTGGCGAGGCTTGTGTTGTGTATTTTAGTAAAGTAACTTTTGTTGTGCTTCTTGTGTTGCTTTTGTTGATGTTGGAGGCTGGCAGGAGGAGGGAGACGGGCGGATAAAGATGGAGGATAAGCAAGGATGTGGAGGATAAAGGAAGATAAGAAGGGAACACTGTAGTACTTGGTTAAGACAGACCCCCGAGGCCGTCTGCTGAGAACTATCTACTTTTAATTTAATGAATGCCGTGTATTGCCTAGGTGCGTGAGGCATGGATGGAAAAGCAGAAGGCTCTCTCCTCACCCTCCACTCCCTCCGGCCACTGACGGATTGAAAAAGTGGGTGAAAATGTACCATCATATCATATTGGAAAATAAGTGTAGATAGATGAAAGTATTAGATTGAGAGTAGTGAGCATAGGAAGAGGAAGAGGAGGAGGAATGACGAGTAGAAAGGAGAAGAGGAGGAGAGAGAAGGGAATTATAAAGATGAAAACAAGCATAAGAAGGAAAAGGAAATGAAAGAAGAGGAGGGAGAAGGGAAGCATGAAGATAGAAAAAAATAAGGAAAATGTGATGGTAGAAGAGGAGGAGGGAAGGATCAAAATCCCCACCATTTCTACTCCCTCTCTCTCTCTGCCTTTTCCTCCCGTCACTTTTTCCCCTCCCGTATCTCCGTTTTCCCCTCTCCCTTCCCTCCCATTTGCAAGAGGGAGACCAGTTTCAGCGATTTGGTTATGGCCACAGCATTTCCCTTTGCGAAATCCCCCTCCTTCCCTCGGTGTCCCTATTCCCCCTCCCTCCCTCGGTGCCCCTATTCCCCCTCCCTCTTTCCCCCTCCACGAGGGTGAAATTTACGGCGTGGACCAACACCAGCTCCGAGAAACGGAGCTCCAACGACCCATAGCAGAAATGAGGAACGTGAATAGGGGAATAGATGGTGGAGGAAGGGGTGGATGGATGATAGAGGCGTGGTGAATAGAGGAAGGGGTGGATAGATGGAGGGACGGTGAGCTTGATTTTTTTTACTTAGCTAAGTGGAATAAATACAACATCACTGTGCTGCTGTACTATTCTGTATTATAGTTACACAGTGGGAACACCCACAGTGTGCTGCTGTACTATTCCGTATTATAGTTACACAGTGGGAACACCCACAGTGTGCTGCTGTACTATTCTGTATTATAGTTACACAGTGGGAACACCCACAGTGTGCTGCTGCACTATCCTGTATTATTGTTACACAGACATATACAGAGATGTATATGTCTGTGTTAGATACTAGGATCTGCATGAAAGTGTCATCCATTGAGGACACGGCAAATCTCCAAGCAGATATAAACCAAGTTTTTCAATCGGCAATGGAAAACAATATGTTCCATGAAGATAAATTTCAACTATTTCGTTATGGAAAACTGGAGGAAATAATAGCTAGAGCTGAATATACTACAAACTCTAGTCACACAATAGAGCGGAAAAGTAGTGTGAAGGACCTATGAGTGGTAATGTCTGAGGATCTGATGTTTAAGGATCACAACAATGCCACTATCACATCTGCGAGGAAAATGATAGGATGGATAACAACATTCAAAACAAAAGATGCCAAGCCAATGTTGATCCTTTTTAAATCACTTGTTCTTGCTAGGCTGGAATACTGCTGTACATTAACATCATCATTCAAGGCAGGGAAAATTGCAGATCTAGAGAATATACAGAGAACCTTTACTGCGCATATAAGTTCCATCAAACACCTTAACTACTGGGAACGTTTGGATGCGTTTGACTCGTACTTACTGGAGCGCAGGCGAGAGATGCATCATAATTTACACCTGGAAAATCCTAGAGGGGCTAGTGCCAAATCTTTACACAGAAATCACTCCCTACGAAAGCAAAAGACTTGGCAGGTGATGCAACATACCACCAGTGAAAAGTAAGGGCGCCATTGATACGCTAAGAGAAAACACAATAAGCGTCCGGGGCCCAAGACTGATCAACAGCCTCCCACCAGGCATAACGAGAATTACCAACAGACCCCTGACCTAAAGTCAGTGCCGGATCAGCCGGGCTGTGGTTCGTACGTTGGACTACGTGCGGCCAGCAGTAACAGCCTGGTTGATCAGGCCCTGATCCACCGGGAGACCTGATCAAGGACTGGGTCGTGAGGGCTTTGACCCCGGAACACCCTTCAGGTAGACTCCATGTAGATGGAAACACCCACAGTGTACTGCTACACTATCATAGTTACACCGTGGAAACACCCACAGTGTGCTGCTACACTATCATAGTTACACCGTGGAAACACCCACAGTGTGCTGCTACACTATCATAGTTACACCGTGGAAACACCCACAGTGTGCTGCTACACTATCATAGTTACACCGTGGAAACACCCACAGTGTGCTGCTACACTATCATAGTTACATACAAGTGATTAAGGGCGAGGAACAGGTGTAAAGATGGAGCTTTAAATAATAATAATAATAATAATAATAATAATAATAATAATATCTTTATTTCTACAAGTACATGTACAAGGTATACAGGCCTAGCCGCTTGTTATGCTGAGCATTTCGGGCAAATTAGGTCAGTTTTGTCCCAGAATGCGACCCACACCAGTCGACTAACACCTAGGTACCCATTTTATACTGTTGGGTGAACAGGGACAACAGGTGTCTTATGGAAACACGTCCTTAATGTTTTCCAGCCGTACCGGAGATTCGAACTCCGGACCTCAGTGTGTGAGCTGAGTGCGCTAGCGATCGAGCTGGCTGGGTTGACTGGAAGTTAGCAGGAAATGATTTCGGGGGTCAGCGCCCCCGGGATCTGGTCTCGGATTTGACCTCCCAGTTGCGAGCCTGATCGATTAGGCTGATTTTGCCGGCTGCAAGCAGACCAACGTATGCCCCACAGCCTGACTGATCAGGAAGTGACTTCAACTTATAAAGTTCTCTCGTGAAGGCGACTTGAGGGTTGTTAGTAATTCCCCTTATTCGCGAAGAGACCGTATTGAAGAGTCTTGGTCCCTCCATATTTACTTCTTTCTTGGTGTAATCGCGCCTCTGTTTTTCATTGAAGGTATTTAGCATCGTGTGTCAGGCCTCTTGCTTTCATGTGAGAGATTTCAGTGGGCAGATTTGGGACCTGGTTCTTCACAATTTTCCAGTTATAGATTATGATGTGTCTTTCTTGCCTGTATTCTACGGAGTACAGTTCCAGAGACACAGCTTTCCTAATAATTATAATGTTTGACTGAATCTGTGGGAGCAGTGAAGGTTCTCTCTACATTGCATGGGGCTGTTACTACTCAGCAATACACCAGCCTTGAGAGAACAAGTGACTCGAAGAGTGTCAGCATTGGCCTGGTATCTCTTGTTTTGAATGTTCTAGTTATCCAACCTGCCATTTTCCTTGTCCTTTGTATTTAGGGTAATGACATGTGTGTTTATATTCGTGTGTGCGCGTATGCATGCGCCAGTTTGTGTACACCTAAACACCTTACGTGTGTGTATATAAGAATGTATGTTGTATGCATGGAATATCTGTGTGCGAGTACCTTAGTGAACTCACGAATGTGTGTGTGTGCACGTATGTAAGTGTGTATGTGTGTATGTCTGGAACACGCACACGACACGCATCAGTCACCATCCACTAGATTAATTGAAAGTTTCCCTCCCCTGGTTATATGGCAGTGAGAGGGAGGGGAGGTGCACCCTGGGGTGTGGCGGCCACCCCTTCCTCTTGAGGAGGATAGGTGACGCCTCTCTCCTGAGGAACGGCACCCTCCTCTCTCCTGAAGAGGAGCGGCACCCCCCTCCTGAAGAGGAGAGGCACCCCTTCCTTAGGAGCGAGATCCCTCAGTCATGAGATGATCTTGGAATAGGGGAAGTGTGGCACCCCTCATCTAGTGAGGGGTAGATGCCATTAATCGAAACATTTAATGCATCGCTCCCCTCCTTTCAGCTCCCCTTACCCTCTGCAGACCCCCTCCCCATCAGTGATTACCACTCCTCCCCATCACGAGAGAGAGAGAGAGAGACCCCTACATTCTCGTACTCAACCTTCCTGGATTCTTCCAGACTTAGTAATCACCAGTCAAGAACCAGTCAGTCACTCAGACAATATTCCCAGTAAACACACACACACACACACACACACACAACAGGCCTAGTGTCTAATCGACATGTGCCTAGGACAAAATGGTAACTAACATGTACACGCACGCGCAAGCGCCTGCGTGCGCGCGAGATGCTTAGGGTAAAAGATTTGCTCTCTCATGTATAATTATCATCAACCACAACAAATACTTCTGTTACTACTACCACACCTACTGCTGCTATTATTGTTACTACTACTACTGTTACTACAACTACTACTACTGCTGTTACTACTACAATTACTGCTAGTACAAATCCCATAGATCTGGAAAAAGAAATGGACAACATGCCCACTCACTCAGCACCTGGACCAGATTCATGGAATGCTTTATTTATAAAGAAGTGCAAAGTACCATTAGCAAGAGCCCTTAGTGTTCTTTGGAGAAAGAGCTTAGATCTAGGTAAAATACTGGAGGCCTTAAAGAGTGCAGACATAGCTCCTTTGCACAAGGGAGGTAGTAGAGCACTAGCTAAAAATTACAGACCAGTAGCCCTCACTTCTCACATCATGGCTTTAGAGCGGGACGATCATGCCTGTCACAGCTGCTGAACCATTATGACAGAATTACGGAGGCATTGGAAGACGACCAAAACGCAGATGTGATTTACACAGATTTTGCAAAGGCGTTTGACAAATGCGATCATGGAGTGATAGCGCACAAAATGAGAGCCATAGGCATTACGGGGAAGGTAGGCAGATGGATTTTTGAGTTCCTAACACAGAACACAAAAAGTAGTAGTGAACAGGGCAAGATCCAGCATCAGCGAGGTCAAAAGCTCAGTGCCCCAAGGCACTGTCCTGGCACCTCTGCTGTTTCTCATCCTCATAGCAGACATAGATAAAAACACCCAGCACACTTTTGTATCATCATTTGCAGATGACACTAAAATAAGCATGAAAGTCACTACGGTAGAGGACACTGAAAATTACAGGAAGACATAAGCAGGGTCTTCCAGTGGGCAGTGGAGAACAACATGACGTTCAATGGTGATAAGTTTCAGCTGCTTAGGTATGGAAAAATGAAGAACTCAAAAGAACACTATATACAAAACGCAAAGAGGTCACCACATAGAACGAAAGGAACACGTAAAGGACTTGGGAATAATTATGTCTGCTGATCTGTCTTTTAAAGACCATAACAAGACAAAGATCTCAACAGCCAGGAAGATGACGGGTGGGTATTGAGAACTTTCAAAACAAGGGAAATAATGCCGATGGTGACACTCTTCAAATCGCTAGTGCTCCCTCACTTAGAATACTGCTCAGTGCTGACGGCCCCGTTCAGGGCAGGATAAATATCAGAGCTGGAACAAATTCAGAGATCGTTTACGGCTCACATTGAGCCATTGAAACATCTAAATTATTGGGAACGCTTCAAGTCTTGAACATGACTATTGGAGCGGAGAGAGAGATACATGATAATATATACAGTGGACCCCGAGTTCGTAAAACTTCACTCCTGAAGTCTGCTCAAGTGCCATTACCGAACGAATTTACTCCCTTAAGGAAAAATTTCACGAGGTTAGTCATTTCAGACCCAAAATACACTTCCACAGAACTTACAAATATACTTACATAATTGCACGATTTCGGGTATTCGTAACTGAGGGTCCATTGTACCTGGAAAGTACTTGAGGGCCTGGTCCCAAATCTGCACACTGCCATAACAACATACTGGAGTGAGAGATATGGTAGAAAGTGTAAAATAAACCCAGTGAGGAGCAGGGGTGCGGTGGGGACAATACGGGAGCACTGTATTAACATCCGGGGTCCCAGACTATTCAACATCTTACCAGAAGATATCAGAAACACGGCTGGAACCAGTGTAGAAGCCTTCAAGAGGAAACTGGACATTTTCAACGGGTGCCAGATCAACCAGGCTGTGGTGGATATGTGGGGCAACGGGCCTCCAGCAGCAACAGCCTGGTTGACCAGGCAAGCACCAGACGAGCCTGGCCCATGGCCGGGCTCAGAGAGTAGATAAACTCTCGAAACTTCAAAGGTATATCAAAGGTAAAGGTAGTACTACTATTGCTACTACAACTACTGTTGCTACAACTACTACTGCTGCTGCTGCTACTACTACAACAACTACAACTACTACTGCTGCTGCTGCTGCTTCCCATCTCATCCTGCTTCCATTCCCCCTTCCTCCTTACGGCCACTTTCCCCTCATCCCTCATTTCCTATAACTTTACCCTTTTATCTTTCCCTCTACATCACGACCTCTCCTTCCATCACCACCTCCCCTTCCATCATCACCTCCCCTTCCATCATCACCTCCCTTCCATCACCTCTCCTTCCATCACCACCTCCCTTCCATCACCTCTCCTTCCATCACCACCTCCCCTTTCATCATCACCTCCCCTTCCATCACCTCCCTTCCATCACCACCTCCCTTCCATCACCTCTCCTTCCATCACCACCTCCCTTCCATCACCACCTCCCCTTCCATCACCACCTCTCCTTCCATCACCACCTCCTTTCCATCATCACCTCCTTCCATCACCTCTTCATCACCACTCTCCTCTCCTTCCATCACCACCTCCCTTCATCACACCCCCTTCCATCACTCCCCTTTTCTATCACCACCTTCATCCTATCCATACCATCTCCCTTCCATCACCACTTCATCACCTATCCTATCACCACCACCCCTTCCATCACCATCACCCTACATCACACCACCTTACCATCACCACCTTCCATCACCACCTCCCCTTTCATCACCTCCCATCACTCACCCCTTCCATCACCATCACCCATTACATCACCACCATCCCTTCCATCACCATCACCCCTAACATCACCACCACCCCTACCATCACCACCCCTTCCATCACCACCCCTTCCATCACCACCCTTCCATCACCACTCCTCCATTCCACACTCCATCACCTCCTTTCCATCACCTCCCCTTCCATCACTACCACCTCCTTCCATCACTGCCACCCTTCCATCACCTCCTTTCATCACCACCCTTCCATCACCACCTTCATCACCTCCCTTCCATCCACCACCTTCCATCACCTCCCTTCCATCCCACCTCCTTTCATCACCTCTTCCATACCACCTCCTTCCATCACCACCATCCCTTCCATCACCACCCTTCCATCACCACCCCTTCCATCACCACCCCTTCCATCACCACCCTTCCATCACCCCCTTCCATCACCACCTCCCTTCATCACCTCTCTTCCATCACCACCACCCTTCCATCACCACCCTTCCATCACCACCTCCTCCATCACCACTTCCATCACCCCTTCATCAACACCCTTCCATCATCCCCTTTCATCACTTCCTTCATCACCTCCCATCACTGCCACCCCTTCCATCACCTCCCATCACCACCACCAATTCCATCACCACGACCCCTTCCATCACCACCTCCCTTCCATCCACTTCCCCTTCCATCACCACCTCCCCTTCCATCACTTCCCCTTCCATCACCACCTCCCCTTCCATCACCACCTCCCCTTCCATCTGTTCCCCTTCCATCACTTCCTCCCCTTCCATCACCACCTCCCCTTTCGTCACCCCCATCTTCATCACCATTAACGTTATCACCATCATTCGTCTCACCAGCACTACCACCACCACCACTATCATCACAACAGCAGCAGCAAGCACCACTACCACTACTACCAGCACCACTAGACAACATCACCATGTCAACTTGCACCACTGGCCTGGTTTGTATGTGTATTGTAGTTACCATTGGTCAAAGGCACTTGTCGGTAGACACTGGTCCTGTTTTGCATGTGCGCGTAAGTTCGTGCATGTGTGTTCGCACGCATGTGTGCGCGTGTTTTGTTTGTGTGCGTGTGTGAATCTCTAAGCAAACCACACATATCAAGCAGTAAAGCGACAGCGGCGTGTGAGTAAACGTTCGTGTGTGCGTGCTTTCGTGTGTGCGTGCTTGCAAGAATAATTCGTAGTGCATCAGTGTGAAATGTAATCATAATTATGAGGGAAGAATTGAAGCTTCCTACTGTATAAAGATCATGAAGGATCCAACGTGGCTCAGGGATGTGCTCCTACTGCCTACAACACCTCAGTAACATACCAGGTCGTAGTCTATTCACCGACTGACTGAGTATTGTAGTCCGACTGAAGATCGCTGTTAAATGTAGAAGGTTTATCCATGATATCCCTCCCTGCTTAGCACCCAGAGTAAGGATATCATACAAGCCTCGCACTCAGAAAAACAATGAGAATCCTTGAGACAACATTGCAAGAGACTGTTGCCTCGCATATAGATACCTTGCTACCCAGTGGGCACCATGCTTACACTGATGGCTCACTCCAGCAGACTACACCCCACACTGCAACAACAGTAGTAGTAGTAGTAGTAATAGAAGCAGCAGTAGTAGTCGTAGTAGTAGGAATAGCAACAGCACCGCCGCCGCCTATAAAATATACAGAGGTAACAAGTGCAGACTAGGAGCATCAGACTGAGTGCAGGTGTGAGTGCAGTGCTAGCAGAGCTTACTGCGCTCAAACTCACCACCAGCATTAAACAACACAGCAGAAGGGTTAATCTGTGACTGCCAGGACGCTCTTCAAGCACTTGAGAATCTTACAACATGGACACCAGGAACATTATAACAGATATTAAAAATGACGTGAAAAGTGCTAGGACAAAGGGTGTTGTATTTCATTTGTCTGGATACCTTCCCACGTAGGAATCAGTTATCATGACACTGGTAAAGACTAGGCATGTGACAAGGTATCGGTATCGGTGGATATCGGACATTTTTTACGGTATCGGTGAAAAAACGGTCGAGACCTGCCATTACTCTTTGAAAAATTAATATTACATGTGTTAAAAATGTCAACATTAACACTACCTCCTCACGATTGTGAGAGTCTCTCTCTCTCTCTCTCTCTCTCACTCTCTCTCTCTCTCTCTCTCTCTCTCTCTCTCTCTCTCTCTCTCTCTCTCTCTCTCTGCTCATCCCCACTCTCGCTCTCCTCTCTCTCTCACACTCTCACTCTCACAAACACACACACACACATCGACAAGTACCTTTGACGGCCAGTAACTAACACAACGGACCAAGTATTTATCTCAGAGAAATTAAATTCTGTAATATTTAACTTTCCTGTCTTATTTAATACCCATTGTACAATACACATTCCCTTATATATTGAAAATAGTCGTTATAATTAAAAAAAAATATAGGAAAAGTATCGGTATCGGCCGAAATTTTTGGTATCGTCATATGCCTAATAAAGACGCAAGGTGTGCTTGTGAGAGGCCGGAGGTGCAACTGGGCACCCCCCGGCTAGCCTCACTTTGTTAATTACTTAATAACCACTTGTTCGTGGTTGCATTAATATATGTACTGAGGGTGAAGGCCGGTATTTCAAACGAGAGTAGAATGAAATTAGTTCTGAGCTTACCACAGCCACGTATGACCTCACATCATGATACATGCCAAGTGCTGCTGGGTACATGATGTTTGTAGGATTGATGGCTCATTGGTTAGAGCGTCGTGAATTTTTAATTGATTCTCACGAGGCGGGCTCAAATAACATGGGTTTGATCCCCGGACAGCCCCAGTTTGGTACTTGCTTAAAAACCACTTGTTCGTGGTTTCATATATATATATATATATATATATATATATATATATATATATATATATATATATATATATATATATATATATATATATATATATATATATATAACACACATGTGTGTGTAACTAGATAAGGTATGTTAAAGATATGGATATTTCTCTTCCTCTACCTGTTTCTCTTTCCTCTTCCTCCTGTGTATAATTTATCTTGTCTCAGCTGTGTGATGAGGGAGATATCTTCCTAAAAGTTGTATTTCTGGTGTGTATGATGGGTCATCCTGAGAGATGATAATTGTGAAGTGATAGTAACTGCAGTTCTGGTGGAAGGTAAACCTTGGTAGCTGTCGTAGCTGATGATCCCTTACTGCAATACTTGACCATATCCTCATTGTCATACTGAAGTCTGCCACCTCAGACTGACACTACTGAAGTCTGCCACCTCAGACTGACACTACTGAAGTCTGCCACCTCAGACTGACACTACTCAAGTCTGCCACCTCAGACTGACACTACTCAAGTCTGCCACCTCAGACTGACACTACTCAAGTCTGCCACCTCAGACTGACACTACTGAAGTCTACCACCTCAGACTGACACTACTCAAGTCTGCCACCTCAGACTGACACTACTGAAGTCTGCCACCTCAGACTGACACTACTGAAGTCTGCCACCTCAGACTGACACTACTGAAGTCTGCCACCTCAGACTGACACTACTGAAGTCTGCCACCTCAGACTGACACTACTGAAGTCTGCCACCTCAGACTGACACTACTCAAGTCTGCCACCTCAGACTGACACTACTCAAGTCTGCCACCTCAGACTGACACTACTGAAGTCTGCCACCTCAGACTGACACTACTCAAGTCTGCCACCTCAGACTGACACTACTGAAGTCTGCCACCTCAGACTGACACTACTCAAGTCTGCCACCTCAGACTGACACTACTGAAGTCTGCCACCTCAGACTGACACTACTGAAGTCTGCCAGCTCAGGCTGACACTACTGAAGTCTGCCACCCTCAGACTGACACTACTGAAGTCTGCCACCTCAGCTGACACTACTGAAGTCTGCCACCTCAGGCTGACACTCTGAAGTCTGCCACCTCAGACTGACACTACTGAAGTCTGCCACCTCAGACTGACACTACTGAAGTCTGCCACCTCAGACTGACACTACTGAAGTCTGCCACCTCAGACTCACACTACTGAAGTCTGCCACCTCAGACTCACACTACTGAAGTCTGCCACCTCAGACTGACACTACTGAAGTCTGCCACCTCAGACTGACACTATCAAGTCTGCCACCTCAGACTGACACTACTGAAGTCTGCCAGCTCAGGCTGACACTACTGAAGTCTGCCACCTCAGACTGACACTACTGAAGTCTGCCACCTCAGACTGACACTACTGAAGTCTGCCAGCTCAGGCTGACACTTGAAGTCTGCCACCTCAGACTGACACTACTGAAGTCTGCCAGCTAAGACTGACACTACTGAAGTCTGCCAGCTCAGGCTGACACTACTGAAGTCTGCCAGCTCAGGCTGACGAATTTCAACACCTTGCAGGAGCACGATAATGCGTGAGGGAATATGTCAGGGTAACATCTAGTCTTGGCCTCCACTGTGTAGCTCGTCACATGGAATAACTAGCAGCACTCTGCTGAGCAATTGTATGTAAAATTCTCTTCCTCCACTGTCTACAAATCTCCCTCTCTTTCCTCTCTCTCTCTCTCTCTCTCTCTCTCTCTCTCTCTCTTCTCTCTCTCTCTCTCTTTCCTCATTTTTTTAGCGTTGCCAGAAACATCTGATGGAAAATAAATCCGTATGGACCATTACGATGTTATGGTCAGCGAAGGTCTGTTCTGGTCTTAATTCTTGGTCTGGGTGTTGGTCTGGTTATAATTCTTGGTCTGGGTGTTGGTCTGGTATAATTCTTGGTCTGGGTGTTGGTCTGGTCATAATTCTTGGTCTGAGTGTTGGTCTGGTCACAATTTTTGGTCTGGGTGTTGGTCTGGTCATAATTCTTGGTTTAAGTGTTGGTCTGGTCATAATTCTTGGTTTAAGTGTTGGTCTGGTCATAATTCTTGGTCTGAGTGTTGGTCTGGTCATAATTCTTGGTCTGGGTGTTGGTCTGGTTTTAATTTTTTTCTACGCAGATCTTTGTCACCCCTCCTTCCCCCTTCTTACTGGGAGAAGAGGGGAAGGGGGTTACTGTATCTGTGATGGTGTGGGGGATGGTGGTTGGTAATGGTGGTTGTTTTGATGGTGATTGTGGAGAATGGTGGTGATTGTGGAGAATGGTGGTGATTGTGGAGAATGAGGATGGGAGGGGGGGTGATAAAGAATCACTTCACACTCATTTTTCCCTTCTTTCTGCTCTCCCTCCCCTCCTTCCTCTCCCTCCTTCATCCTCCGTCTGATGTCCCTCCCCTCACCCTCTTTCTGTCACAACAGAGAGAGTCTTAGTCGTCTTTCATTGGTGGGGGGGTCGTAGTGGTAGGGGGTCGTTGTGTGAAGGAGGGGAGGTCGTTTTCCTGTCTTTTATACACCAGCATCGCTGTCTTCACTTGTCTACACCTCACTAATTTGCATGTCAATGTTAGCGGACCTATTCTGGAGACCCAAGCACGTGCGCTTACACACACACACACACACACACACACACACACACACAGTAGCGGCCAGTGAAGAGGCGGGGCCAGGAGCTATGACTCGATCCCTGCAACCACAACTAGGTGAGTACACACACACACATACGATGACTTGAAGTCTCAGATGAGTCACAGGGATGTTAGGAAGTATTTCTTTAGTCATAGAGTTGTCATGAAGTGGAATAGTCTGGAGAGTAATGTAGTGGAGGCAGGATCTATACATAGTTTTAAGCAGAGGTATGATAAACCTCAGGAGAAGGGAGAGAGTGGACCTGGTAGCGACCAGTGAAGAGGCGGGGCCAGGAGCTATGATCGATCCCTGCAACCACAATTAGGTGAGTACTCTCTCTCTCTCTCGACAGTATTACACAGAAAGCCAGAACCAGGGGATAGGGGTACTGGAGACTCACACGGAGGACGGCATAGTACCTCTATGTACTGACGCCAATAATACTGATGTACTTATATCTGCTGACAGTAATATTGAGGTACTTTTATGTACTGACATCAGTAATGTGGATGTACTGCTGACGTCAGTAATATTGAGCGAGACAGGAGAGGGAGAGAGATCAGGGAGACAAGTCAGAGAGAGAATGGAAAATATAGTATTACTGGCAGGTTCTTCACTTCTTGATGGTCGTGTTATGAACCACAAGAATGAAGTGACCAGAGTGGGGGCACTGCTGCTGCTACTACTGTTGGCACGGTGCCTCCTCCACCACGCTATCTTGATCTATAAGTTTGCCCTGTATGCAAATTACCTGTCACCTTACAGGTAGTGTGCTCCCTGCTCTGTGGTGGTTGTAGTGGTGGTGGTGGTAGTAATGGTGGTTGTAGTGGTGGTGGTAGTAATGGTGGTTGTAGTGGTGGTGGTTGTAGTGGTGGTGGTGGTAGTAATGGTGGTTGTAGTGGTGGTGGTAGTAATGGTGGTTGTAGTGGTGGTGGTGGTAGTAATGGTGGTTGTAGTGGTGGTGGTTGTAGTGGTGGTGGTGGTGGTAGTAATGGTGGTTGTTGGGTCACACATACAACTCTCCACATAATTTCAACCAGTCAGCCAGTGGTTCTGTGCTTACATTAGCGCTGTAGGTCCAGCGAAAAAAAAAGTTTGCTGAAAGTAGGAAGGAAAAAGCTGGCTGGCTGTTGTTTCCTCTCTTGTTTAATTCAAGAACTAGGAGCGTAGGGCAGCCATTGTTCGCGCGCCAGTGGGCCCTTCCCTAGGGATTACCATAATAAAGTGGCCTGATTCGGGGCCCGGAGTGGCGTTACGCTCCTGCAGGGGCGTGAGGAGAGTATTATGCTTTTTCTGGGGCTCCAAGAATGGTAGAATGCTTGTGCTGTGGCTCCAATAGTAGTAGTATGCTCCTTCTGTGGCCCCAATATTAGTATGCTATTTCCGGGGGCCCCAATGGTAGTATGATGCTGCTGGGGACCTAATAGTAGTAATATGCTGGTTCTAGGGCCCTAAGAGTAGTAGTAGTATGCTGCTTCTGGGGCCCCAAGAGTAATAGTAGTATGCTGCTTCTGGGGCCTCAACAGTAAGCTGCTGCTTAGGCCCCCAAGTGTAGAAGTAGGCTTCGTTTTTGCCTCGTGACTAGAGCAGGCCTTGTTTGGGCCCCAAGACTAGAAGTAGACTTCATTTGAGTCCCAAAATTAGAAGTAGGCTTCCTTTGGTCCCCCAAACTAGAAGTAGGTTCTGCTGGGGGCCCTAAGAGTAGTATTATGGATCTTAGTCTTCAAGAGTAGTATATTGGGGCCCCTAGAGTGTCATGGTGAGAAGGGAAAATGAGCCCCATCATCATCGTCGGCAAGGCCACTTACCAATAAACCACTTAAGTGAATACTCGGTTTTCCACCGCTTCAGTGTTTAGACAGGGTAAATATTTAAGCACTTTATGTACCCAGTGAAAATGAGCTTTTTCTCAGTTCATCCTTGAGGAATACAGAGACTGTATTATAACCTATGTAATATATCAAGGTATCTTATGAAAATAAGATAACAGATATATTAAGCAAATTTCCTAAATCTGCTTGTAAGAGATAATGAACTGTATATATAAATCCAAATGTATTCATGTAAACCCTTTTGAGGCCTACTTCCTAGGCCTTTCGCAAAATAAACTAGACAATTGGGCGGCATAACGTAAAAATCTCCCTGATAAGCCACTTAATAGTACACTTCACTAAGTGTATTACGATGCACTTTAAATACTTCTTGGAGGTAATTCTAAACCAATATAACAGCAGTAACAGCCTGGTTGATCAGGCCCTGATCCACCGGGAGGCCTGGTCGTGGACCGCCGCGGGGGCGTTGATCCCCGGAATACCCTCACATAGACTCCAGGTAGATAGAAAGTTATATCAGTTGTTATTAATACTAGTATTGAGTGAATGTACACAATCACTGCAGTGAATGAAAAGAATATTGGACGAGGATCGAACCGTGGTCCTTGTACATACCGGGCCCAACGCTGTAACCACCACTCAACCATGGTGCTTACAAGAGGATGACTTTACAACCAGCACAACTGTGACTTGGTTGCTTCAGCTTCATCAGCTGGGACTCTGCTGTCTCTTCCCACAGCCCCAGAAGCTTTCGTGGTAGTACATGCATTTCCATTCCTCTCAAAGCTAGATAGTCCATAACTTCAATATAAGTCGTTATGAATGATTTATCATTGCCAGTCGTTCATTATGACTTGGGCTTATTTATTTTATTCTTAAAACTGGGCTACAGGGAAATTAATTATGGAGAGAATGAGACTTTTTAGAAGGCTGGGGATATACAGATTTACCAGCAAAGGTGTATCACAGTTATGTATGAGATTCTTTGTGGTGATCAGTGTGTCAGTAATGACTTCAGCTAGGTATTACAGAGGTCCAACACATGAAATAACTCCAGCTAGGGCATCCAGAATCTAGTACCTCCATCGCACCACCGCTGCTTGTATCACCTCTCACCCTGGCCTCTCCTATCATCAAACACACAAGAGACCTGTGTCCTCCAAGTCTCCCACACCTCTAAATGTCTTTCCTGACACATACCCCTCGTCTCCCCCAAGCAAAACAAGAGGTACTGTTTTGAGCGCCCTCTTTGCGCATCATATTTTAAAAGCTATTTGACAGGGAGCTGATACTCTCATACTCGTTTGCAACATCACATTCCCTCTTTTTCCCCCATAAAAAAAATAACTGAGAGGGGAATCCTATGATTATTCTAAAGTCTTATATTTTTTGCCCCAACCCTTCATAAGTCCCTTAACATAAAGCAGCTTAAACAGTTAGGTACAGTTTCTCCTTGAAAATTTCACAGAACAATCTTGCAATTCTCTCTCTCTCTCTCACACACACACACACACACACACACACACACACACACACACACACACACACACACACACACAGAGGAAAAACTTTCCCGTTTCTATCGTAAGCAGTTCTCAAGGATAGTGACCAAGTCACACTGCACTACATAACTAGAGGGTCTCCCAGGGGCTCCTAGCAATCACTCTCCACATTTCAATCCCCAGTTAATTTGAACATTCTCTGATTACTCAGCACTCAGATTAAAACCTGTGATCCCCCTCAAAAACCTGATAGGAGGCTCAAAGCTCTGTAGAGTGAAGAGATGGGACAGTTAACGCTACCATAGTGTGTCAACACACCCCAGGTTCACCATACACAAGCCTGGATATCTCACCGTAACTTAATTCAAGTTACGCTGCCAATATTACCTCTATAAATATTTTAACTAAGTCCAGAGCCTCCATCAGTACATGAAATTGCACAGAAAGTGAGCTACGAAGTATGCTGGGTGTAGGGTCTTGAAGTATGCTGGGTGTAGGGTCTTGTAGTATGCTGGGTGTAGGGTCTTGTAGTATGCTGGGTGTAGGGTCTTGAAGTATGCTGGGTGTAGGGTCTTGTAGTATGCTGGGTGTAGGGTCTTGTAGTATGCTGGGTGTAGGGTCTTGTAGTATGCTGGGTGTAGGGTCTTGAAGTATGCTGGTGTAGGGTCTTGTAGTATGCTGGGTGTAGGGTCTTGTAGTATGCTGGGTGTAGGGTCTTGTAGTATGCTGGGTGTAGGGTCTTGAAGTATGCTGGGTGTAGGGTTTTGAAGTATGCTGGGTGTAGGGTCTTGAAGTATGCTGGGTGTAGGGTCTTGTAGTATGCTGGGTGTAGGGTCTTGAAGTATGCTGGGTGTAGGGTCTTGTAGTATGCTGGGTGTAGGGTCTTGTAGTATGCTGGGTGTAGGGTCTTGAAGTATGCTGGGTGTAGGGTCTTGTAGTATGCTGGGTGTAGGGTCTTGTAGTATGCTGGGTGTAGGGTCTTGTAGTATGCTGGGTGTAGGGTCTTGAAGTATGCTGGGTGTAGGGTCTTGTAGTATGCTGGGTGTAGGGTCTTGTAGTATGCTGGGTGTAGGGTCTTGTAGTATGCTGGGTGTAGGGTCTTGAAGTATGCTGGGTGTAGGGTTTTGAAGTATGCTGGGTGTAGGGTCTTGAAGTATGCTGGGTGTAGGGTCTTGAAGTATGCTGGGTGTAGGGTCTTGAAGTATGCTGGGTGTAGGGTCTTGTAGTATGCTGGGTGTAGGGTCTTGTAGTATGCTGGGTGTAGGGTCTTGAAGTATGCTGGGTGTAGGTCTTGTAGTATGCTGGGTGTAGGGTCTTGTAGTATGCTGGGTGTAGGGTCTTGTAGTATGCTGGGTGTAGGGTCTTGAAGTATGCTGGGTGTAGGGTCTTGTAGTATGCTGGTGTAGGGTCTTGTAGTATGCTGGGTGTAGGGTCTTGTAGTATGCTGGGTGTAGGGTCTTGAGTATGCTGGGTGTAGGGTTTTGAGTATGCTGGGTGTAGGGTCTTGAAGTATGCTGGGTGTAGGGTCTTGAAGTATGCTGGGTGTAGGGTCTTGAAGTATGCTGGGTGTAGGGTCTTGAGTATGCTGGGTGTAGGATCTTGAAGTATGCTGGGTGTAGGGTCTTGAAGTATGCTGGGTGTAGGGTTTTGAAGTATGCTGGGTGTAGGGTCTTGAAGTATGCTGGGTGTAGGGTCTTGAAGTATGCTGGGTGTAGGGTTTTGAAGTATGCTGGGTGTAGGATCTTGAAGTATGCTGGGTGTAGGGTCTTGAAGTATGCTGGGTGTAGGATCTTGAAGTATGCTGGGTGTAGGGTCTTGAAGTATGCTGGGTGTAGGGTCTTGAAGTATGCTGGGTGTAGGGTCTTGAAGTATGCTGGGTGTAGGGTCTTGAAATATGCTCCGTGCAGGGCCGACATGGAAGCGAATTAGTATGCTCATTGAAGGGCCCTCTAATCACAGCCGTGGATCAAGTACACGAATTAATCTCTCTCGCCTCTTTCAGATCACCGTCATGGATGCGAGAAGGGAGGAAAAGGAGGAGGAGAAGGAGGAGGAAAGGAGGAGGAGAAGGAGGAGGAGGATGGAGAATTTCAAGTGCTTAATTTACATACAAGTCCCGGCTGGGAGTGGACCCTTGCAGTAGGACAGTGGCTTGTGCTTGTTGAAGGTGAAGAGGTCTTGATCCCAGGAATTGGAGCTACTCTTCCCATCATTGAAGTATACCCTGGCTCTCCCCATTTCCCTAGGCACTGTAAGACCCCCCTACGGGTTTAGCTCTTCCCCACAAGTATAACAATGGCAGTACCAGAGTACTGTCGTCCCTCTGTACCAGAATACTGAAACCCCTCTGTACTGTGACCCTCTGTACCAGAGTACTGTGACTCCTCTGTACCAGAGTACTGTAACCCCTCTGTACCAGAGTACTGTAACCCCTCTGTACCAGAGTACTGTGACCCCTCTGTACCAGAGTACTGTGACCCCTCTGTACCAGAGTACTGTGACCCCTCTGTACCAGAGTACTGTGACCCCTCTGTACCAGAGTACTGTGACTCCTCTGTACCTGGAGGGCATTCCGGGGATCAACGCCCCCGCGGCCCAGTCCATGGCCAGGCCTTCTGGTGGATCAGGGCCTGATCAACCAGGCTGTTACTGCTGGCCGCACGTAGTCCAACGTACGAACCACAGCCCGGCTGATCCGGCACTGACTTTAGGTATATGTCCAGCTCCCTCTTTAAGACAACCAGGGGTCTATTGGTAATTCCCCATATGGCTGGTGGGAGGCTGTTGAACAGTCTTGGGCCCCGGACACTTACTGTGTTTTCTTTTAGTGTACTAATGGCGCCCCTACTTTTCATTGGGGTATGGTGCATCACCTGCCAAGTCTTTTTCTTTCGTAGGGAGTGATTTCTGTGTGTAGATTAGGGACCAGTCCCTCCAGGATCTTCTAGGTGTAGATTATGATCTCTCTCGCCTGCGCTCCACTGAGTACAAGTCAAGTGCTTCCAAGCGTTCCCAGTAGTTAAGGTGTTTGATGGAACTTATATGTGCAGTAAAGGTTCTCTGTACATTCTCTAGATCTGCAATTTCACCTGCCTTGAATGGGAATGTTAATATACAGCAGTATTCCAGCCTAGAGAGAACAAGTGATTTAAAAAGGATCATCACTGGCTTGGCTTCTCTTGTTTTGAATGTTCTCATTATCCATCCTATTAGTTTCCTCGCAGATGTGATAGTGACACTGTTGTGATCCTTGAAGGTGACATCCTCAGGCATTACCATCCCATGCCTCTGTTGTGTGATTAGAGTTTGTAATATACTCAGTCCTAGTTATCATTTCCTCCAGTTTTCCATAACGGAATAGTTGGAATTTGTCTTCATTGAACATCATATTGTTTTCCGTTGCCCATTGGCAAACTTGGTTTATATCTTCTTTGAGATTTGCCGTGTCCTCAATGGATGACACTCATGCAGATCCTAGTATCATCTGCAAATGATGATATTGTGCTATGGTTTACATCTCTGTCTATGTCTGATATGAGAATGAGGAACAGGATAGGGGTGAGTACTGTGCCTTGTGGAACAGTGCTCTTCACTATGGCAGCTTCCGATTTAACTCTGTTTACCACTACTCTTTGTGTTCGATTGTTTAGAAAGTTGAAGATCCATCTGCCTACTTTGCCAGTTATCCCTTTAGCACGCATTTTGTGTGCTATTACACCATGATCGCACTTGTCAAAGGCTTTTGCAAAATCTGTGTATACTACATCTGCATTCTGTTCTTTTTCCAGTGCATCGAAAACCATATCATAGTGGTCTAGTAGTTGCGAGAGGCAGGAGCGACCGCTGAACCCATGTTGCCCTGAATTGTCCAATTGTTGGGAGTCCAAGTGGTTTGCAATCCTGCATCTTAGATATCTTTCAAAGATTTTTATGATGTGGGACGTTAAAGCTATTGGTCTATAGTTCTTTATGGAGTGGGGCTATATCCGTTGTTTTTATTGACTTTGGAATTTCACTTGGGCTTATGCTCCTTCTCCATAGCATACATAGGGCCTGTGAGAGGGGTTTGTTGCAGTTCTTTATGAACACAGAGTACCACGAATGTGGGCCTGGGGCTGAGTGCATGGGCATGTTGTCAATGACTTTCTCAAAGTCTAGTGGAGTTAGGGTTATGTCAGAGATTTGGCATACATTAGACTGATTAGTGGCTCGCTGAACACAGAGTCATATTGAGATTTCAGTATCATTTCTTTGTTGTCATCTGTGTAAGATCCGTCTTGTCTGAGCATTGGCCCTATACTATTTCACTAATCGCTTTTAGCTCATGTCTCTCCTGGATCCTGTATGAGGCCTTTAACTTTAGCTCAATAGTTTCCACTTCCCTGATTAGCACTTCCGTGTTTCAGATAATCTAGTATTCTTGATGAGCTCAGTGATTCTTCGCTTTCTCCTGTAGAGGGAGCGTCTCTCTCCAGTTTACTTCTCTTCTTTTTTCTTAGAGGAATACGCCTTGAACATTTAGGATGAGCTGTCTGCCGTGTTGAGTTGTTGAGCGTGGCCATGTGTCAAGACAATCCACACCTCACTAATCTGTCATGGCCCTATTAACCATGTCAACACAGGCCACACTTCACTAATTTAACATGACCACACTTAACCATACCTGGAGAGGGACGGTCAACGCCTCCGCGGCCCGGTCTGTGACCAGGCCTCATGGTGGATCAGGGCCTGATCAACCAGGCTGTTACTGTTGGCCGCACGCAACCCGACGTACGAACCACAGCCCGGCTGGTCAGGTACTGACTTTAGGTTAATTGTGGTCATTCTAGTTTAGTGAGGTGTGGCCTGTGTTAAGTTGTTGAGTATTGTTAAAACGAAAGCAGACAGGCTGACAGACAAACACTAAAAGACAGGCTGACAGACACATACACAAAGACAAACGGACTGACAGACTCACATACAGACAAGCTGTATGTGTGTGTGTGTGTGTGTGTGTGTGTACTCACCTAATTCACCTAATTGTGGTTGCAGGGGTCGAGACTCAGCTCCTGGCCCCGCCTCTTCGCTGTCCGCTACTGGGTCTCTGCTCTCCCTGCTCCATGAGCTTTATCATACCTCGTCTTAAAACTATGTATGGTTCCTGCCTCCACTATATCTTTCTCTAGACTATTCCACTTCCTGACTACTCTGTGGCTGAAGAAATGCTTCCTAACATCCCTTTGACTCATCTGAGTCTTCAGGTTCCAGTTGTGTCCCCTTGTTTCTGTGTTCCCTCTCTGGAACATCCTGTCACTGTCTACCTTGTCGATTCCCCGCTGCAGTATTTTGTATGTCGTTATCATGTCTCCTCTGACCCTTCTTTCCTCCAGTGTTGTTAGTCCTATTTCCCTCAACCTTTCTTCATAGGACAGACCCCTGAGTTGTCGAACTAACCTTGTCGCAAACCTTTGCACTTTCTCTAGTTTCTTTACGTGCTTGACCAGGTGTGGGTTCCAGACTGGTGCTGCATATTCTAGTATGGGCCTGACGTACACGGTGTACAGTGTCTTGAACGATTCCTTGTTAAGGTAACGGAACGCTAATCTTAGGTTTGCCAGTCGCCCATATGCTGCCGCAGTTATCTGGTTGATGTGTGCCTCCGGAGACGTGCTTGTCGTTATACTCACCCCAAGGTCTTTCTCCTTTGCCGAGGTTTGTAGCCTTTGTCCGCCTAGCCTGTATTCTGTCAGCGGTCTTCTTTGCCCTTCTCCGATCTTCATGACTTTGCATTTGGTGGGATTGAATTCGAGAAGCTAGTTGCTAGACCAGATGTCAAGCTTGTCCAGGTCTGTTTGAAGTCCTGCTTGGTCCTCTTCCGATGTGATTCTCCTCATTAATTTCACATCATCTGCGAACAGAGACACTTCTGAGTCTATCCCATCTGTCATGTCATTTACATATACCAAGAATAACACTGGTCCTAGGACTGACCCCTGCGGTACGCCGCTCGTCACAGGCGCCCACTGTGATACCTCATCACGCACCATGACCCGTTGTTGCCTCCCTGTAAGGTATTCCCTGATCCATTCGGGTGCCCTTCCTGTTATACATGCTTGTTCTTCCAACTTCTTTACTAATCTCATGTGAGGAACTGTGTCGAAGGCCTTCCTGCAGTCTAGGAAAATGCAATCAACCCACCCTTCTCTCTCCTGCCTTACCTCTGTTACTTTATCATAGAACTCTAGGAGGTTTGTTACACAGGATTTGCCTTCCCGGAATCCGTGCTGTCTGGTGTTTATTATCCTGTTCAGCTCAAGGTGTTCCACCATTCTTTTCCTGATGATTTTCTTCAGGACTTTGCACACTATACATATAAGTGACACCGGTCTATGTGTGTGTATGTGTGTGTGTTTGTGTGTTTGTGTGTGTTTGTGTGTGTGTGTATGGGAAAGTCAAGTTTTACGAGTGGATTATTCTACTTATCATAAACGAAACATTACCAAGGAGGGTGAAATGAATAAAACAGTGTTCAAAACGTCGTAAATTAATGAAGAGCGGGAGGGGAGAGGGGTGTGAGGGAAGAGGGGTGTGAGGGGAAGGGGTTGGAGGGTTGTCAACTATATTTCCACTCTCATAATATTTTTCACTTAGAGTTGACTGCCTTTGTATGGAGGCTTTAATGCATGCTGAAAAGGAGTTAGTTTATTGGAGGGTGGAGGGGGCACCTCCTGGATGGAGGGGGCACCTCCTGGATGGAGGGGGCACCTCCTGGATAGAGGGGGCACCTCCTGGGTGGAGGGGGCACCTCCTGGATGGAGGGGGCACCTCCTAGATGGAGGGGAAGGGAAGTTGACGTGGGTAGAGATGGGATGAGGGGGGAGATAGCACACTGGCTGGTTGAATACTTGAAGATGAATGATAATGACGTTTCTGTTTCTAGCTTCCTGGGAAGAGGATGTGAACCCTTTCCCTCCTCACTCTCCCCTCCCTCTCCCTTTCCCCTCTCTTTCCCTCCCATTTCCCTCTCACTCCCCTCTCTCATTCCCTCTCTCTCCCTCCCCTCTTCCTTTCCCTCTCTTTCCCTTCCCTCTACCTATCCTGCTCCCTCCCCTCTTCCTTTCTTTCTCTCCCTCCTTTCCTTCCCTCTCCATCCCCCTCTCTCCTTTCCTTCCCTCTCCATCCCCCCTCTCTCCTTTCCCTCCATCTCTCCTTTCCCTCCCTCTCTCTCCCTCTCGTCACTTCACACCCACCAAGTAGTGTGGTGGGCGTGTCACCGTGGTCTGGTCATGTCTAGTACCACGGTTCGACTCCCTCATACTTTACCCCCTGGTTCTCACCCATTTTAAACTGTGTTGTTAATTTTCCAATAGAGGAGGCGTAGGGTGGGGTGCTACACTAAAAGAGGGGCGATGGGGAGGGGAGATTAACCGGTTTTTGGTGCATGTGGGTAGGGTTATGGGAAGGAGAGGGGGTGATTAAGGCCAAAGGGGTGAGACATGCGATGTGTATGTGGGTGACTGAGGTGTGGGCGGGTGTGGGCGTTCGTTATGGAATTTACACATTGTGGGTTAAGCTTGGGCATATGTTGTGGGTGGTTTTGGACATGCATTGTGGGTGGTATTGGACATGCGTTGTGGGTGGTTTTGGAAATGCATTGTGGGTGATATTGCATATGCATTGTGTGTGATTCTGGTCATGCATGGTGTGTGATTCTGAACATGCATTGTGTGTGTTTCTGAACATGCATTGTGACTGATTCTGGACATGCATTGTGTGTGATTCTGGACATGCATTGTGGGCGATTCTGGACAGGCATTGTGGGTGATTCTGGACATGCATTGTGGGTGATTCTGGACAGGCATTGTGGGTGATTCTGGACATGCATTGTGTGTGATTCTGGACATGCATTGTGACTGATTCTGGACATGCATTGTGGGTGATTCTGGACATGCATTGTGGGTGATTCTGGACATGCATTGTGGGTGATTCTGGACATACATTATGGGGATTTTAGACATGCTATTTGGATATGCATTCTTGTTTAACGTGTGGATGTTTGTACAGTAATTGTCTTTCAGTTGCTGGTGTAACCAATCACAGTTAACTTACCCATGTGTGACACCCAGAGGTATACATCACCCAGAGGTATACATCACCCAGAGGTATAAATCACCCAGAGGTATACATCACCCAGAGGTATATATTACTAAGTGTATCTATTTTATCTTTCAAAACAAGATACACCAGCAGTGTGCTGCTACAATATTGTATATGATAGTTCCACTTCAGTAGTGTCAGCCTGAGCTGGCAGACTTCAGTAGTGTCAGCCTGAGCTGGCAGACTTCAGTAGTGTCACCCTGAGCTGGGAGACTTCAGTAGTGTCAGCCTGAGCTGGCAGACTTCAGTAGTGTCAGCCTGAGCTGGCAGACTTCAGTAGTGTCACCCTGAGCTGGGAGACTTCAGTAGTGTCAGCCTGAGCTGGCAGACTTCAGTAGTGTCACCCTGAGCTGGGAGACTTCAGTAGTGTCAGCCTGAGCTGGGAGACTTCAGTAGTGTCAGCCTGAGCTGGCAGACTGTGTGATGGAATATGACAGGAAAACCTACCTAGCTTTTGTTTCTTCTGTATAACTATCATAGTGTAGCACCACACTGCTGGTGTTGCCTCTACGTTCTGTCTGTGTTTCTGGTCTACCTGCCTACCTACCTACCTGGAGTCTACCTAGAGGGTATTCCGGGGATCAGCGCCCCCGCGGCCCGATCCATGACCAGGCCCTTCTGGTGGATCAGGGCCTGATCAACCAGGCTGTTACTGCTGGCTGCACGTAGTTCAACATACGAACCACAGCCCGGCTGATCCGGCACTGACTTTAGGTATCTGTCCAGCTCCCTCTTGAAGACAACCAGGGGTCTATTGGTAATTCCCCTTATGGCTGGTGGGAGGCTGTTGAACATTCTTGGGCCCCGGACACTTATTGTGTTTTCTCTTAGTGTACTAATGGCGCCCCTACTTTTCATTGGGGGTATGTTGCATCGCCTGCCAAGTCTTTTGCTTTCGTAGGGAGTGATTTCTGTATGCAGATAAGGGACCAGTCCCTCCAGGATCTTCCAGGTGTAGATTATGATGCATCTCTCTCGCCTGCGCTCCAATGAGTACAAGTCAAGTGCTTCCAGGCATTCCCAGTAGTTAAGGTGTTTGATGGAAGTTATATATGCAGTAAATGTTATCTGTACATTCTCTAGATCTGCAATTTCACCTGCCTTGAATGGGGATGTTAATGTACTGCAGTATTCCAGCCTAGAGAGAACAAGTGATTTAAAAAGGATCATCATTGTCTTGAATGTTCTCATTATCCATCCTATCAGTTTCCTCGCAGATGTGATAGTGGCACTGTTGTGATCCTTGAAGGTGAGATCCTCAGACATTACCACTCCCAGGTCCTTCACATTACTTTTCCTCTCTACTGTGTGATTAGAGTTTGTAGTATACTCAGTTCTAGTTATTATTTCCTCCAGTTTTCCATAACGGAGTAGTTGGAATTTGTCTTCATTGAACATCATATTGTTCTCTGTTGCCCATTGGAAAACTTGGTTTATATCTTCTTGGAGATTTGCCGTGTCCTCAATGGATGACACTCATGCAGATCCTAGTATCCTCTGCAAAGGATGATACAGTGCTATGGTTTACATATCTCTCTATGTCTGATACGAGGATGAGGAACAGGATAGGGGCGAGTACTGTGCCTTGTGGAACAGTGTTCTTCACTATGGCAGCTTCTGATTTAACTCTGTTTACCACTACTCTTTGTGTTCGATTGGTTAGAAAGTTGAAGATCCATCTGCCTACTTTGCCAGTTATCACTTTAGCACGCATTTTGTGTGTTATTACACCATGATAGCACTTGTCAAAGGTCACATACCTCCGTTTTTCCGTTCCTCTCAGACCTTACTCCGCCTCGTTTTCCGTCTTTTGGTCCCTTTCTCTCCCCAGTCCGACTGTCTCTCCAACCCCCCTGTTCGACCGTCTCTCTGTCCCCTGTCCTCTGTCCAGCTGTCTCCGCATCTCCCCTGTTCGACCGTCTCTCTGTCCCCTGTCCTGCTGTCCCTGTCCATCTGTCTCTCCGTCCCCTCCCCTGTTTGACCGTTTCTCTGTCCCCTGTCCATCTGTCCAGCTGCCTCTCCGCCCCGTCCTTTGTTCGACCGTCTCTTTGTCCTCTGTCCATCTGTCCCTGTCTCTATCCAGCTCTCTCTCCGCCTCCCTGTTCGACTGTCCTGCTGTCCCTGTCCTCTGTCCAGCTGTCTCTCCGCCCCCTCCCCTGTTCGACCGTTTCTCTGTCACCTGTCCATCTGTCCCTGTCTATCCAGCTGTCTATCCGCCCCCTTGTTCGACCGTCTCTCTGTCCCCTGTCTAGCCGATGGCTGTCTGCCCACGGCCACACTGCTAATACACTAAGTTAAGTAATTGTTATGGTATTTAGACCAAATTGGATACCAACCCCGTGTCTCCATAAACCCTGCGATACCACCACATTGCCAGCGACGTTGAGCGCAGTCGCAGTTGAGCGGGCGCTCCCAACCCGGACGAGCGTGTACACCATAGCGTTGGAAACAGCGAGGAAAAAAAAAAGCTTAGCAAATGCGACTGTAGTTCAAAATAGATGGTGTGTGTTTGAGTGTGTGTAGTGGGTGATTTCCAAGCAGATGTGTTTTATTTGCGCTCTTCATGAGCCAGGCTGCATTTCAATTATAGATTTTATGTAAATTTGTTTGTAATGTATGTTTGTTAGTAGTGTGTGTTTGTTATTAGCGTGTGTATGTTTGTTACTAGCGTGTGTATATGTTAATAGCGTGTTTGTGAGTGTGTGTATGTTTGTTACTACACACATACACACACACACACACACACACACACACACATTATATATATATATATATATATATATATATATATATATATATATATATATATATATATATATATATATATATATATATATATATATAAATAGAAAGATAAAAGAGAGGATGGAACCTTGGTGCCAAGATTAACAGGTCCAGAGCTTTACCACTGAGCTACCAGGCTTCTAATAGGAAAGTTTTACAGAAGATAGAGAACACTGAACTACAGAACGTTATCAAGTATGAATAAACTACGTACAGTAATGGTCTGTAAGTTTACATAGATCTATGTGCATGTTTGTGTAGGTCTGTATGTTTTCTGAAGCTGTGTGTATCTTTGTATAGGTGTATTTAAATTCCATATTTTTTGGAGGAAGAGAGGGTTGGATATGAACAATTTAACCAGTAATTTATATACGTAACCAGATAGGTAATACAAATGTTTTTTTCCATTTCAGGTATGGTGGTTGACTGCCCCTCCCCTCCCCAATTATTCTCTCTCTCTCTCTCTCTCTCTCTCTCTCTCTCTCTCTCTCTCTCTCTCTCTCTCTCTCCCTCCCATGATATTCAGCAATAGTCTTCCACGTAAGTAAAGTTTCTCTTTCTCTCACACACACACATATATATATATATATATATATATAGTAATATTGTAAATTATTGTGGTTAAACACACATAAAAATATATATATATATTAGTAAGTAATGAAAATTAATGAGTTTTAAGATTGACAACACAGTTATGTGGAAAATTATCTCTAACTAGAAGTTTGACACATTATTGGACACATCAATCTGGTGGTACAGAAGTGGCTCCTGAGTCATGTGTACATCATTAGTTGTAATGACTAATCATTAATACAGGTGATTGTGAGTGAGTTCCTGTGCCAAGCTGGGTCACATCTCTGCATCCTTATTGACCTCCTGGTTCAGTGGGTCTGGTCAGTGCTCTTGTAGCCAAGCTGGTGTTGCACTAGATCCCTCCTCTTCCCCCCCACACAGGGGAGTAATGGCAAGCCATTGAGAAGAAAATATGTCAGGGGACAACAAACAGAGTGAAGGTAAACGGGGAAATGAAAAAAAAAAGGTGATAATTAAAGAGAATGAAGATGTAAGAGGAAGCTGAGGTAAAATTAATGTTGTTATTGCTACCTGTCTCACTTACCAGCCTCCCTTACACTTCTACCTTCTCCCTCATTCTTACCTTTCTTCCTCACTCTCTTGCTTTCCTCCTGCTCCTCCTCTATCTTACCTTCTTCCGTCACGTAGCTTCTCTCACTGCGTCACACTTCATTGCGTCACCGTCACAGCATCAAACCTTCCTGACACAGCAGAGACTTAACAAGTTTTGATGTGATGAGCATTGACATTTAACTTAGTCCACTAACCTCTCACTCTTTGTGTACTCGCATATTTGTACTCACCTATTTGTGCTTGCAGGGGTTGAGTAATAGCTATTGGCCCCGCCTCTTCACTGATCGCTACTAGGTCCTATCTCTACTCCATGAGAGACTAGCCAGACTTTTATTCACTTCCTCATCCTTGTCTCTGAGCTCAAATTACCCTTTTTCGTGTCCCACCTGCATCCTTTTGTCCACCTGTCAATTTCGAATTTGATGTCGTTACATGTGTCCTACCTCCTGCCTATTTGTCGTCGGGATTTCCACTATTCTAGGAACATTCCTAGTCTTTGCCAGCCTTGTCATTCACCTGCACTTCATTTTGAGTGCTTACAGGTGTGGTTCCAAACTTCCTGATACTCCAGTATGTAGGCCTCACTAACGGTTCACAGTCTTGGACGATTCCTTACTGAGGTTTGGAACGCTATCTAGCTTGCCAGCCGCCTCTATTCTCTAGCATTACTCTGCAGTGTGGCTCAGGAATGTGCTCATAACTCCACCTTGCCAAATCTTTCCTTGAAGTTGAGTCTTCAGTTTGGCACCTATGTCTCATTGCCACTCCATGTCGTGAGTTTATCGGGTTGATGTGTGTTAAGAGAGAAGAAACATATATATACATTCATACATTTTAATGAGACAAGGGCAGTCCTCAGACAGCTCTGACAGACAGTCAGACGAATGACAAGCATGTCACCTGTGTCCCTCACACTGACAGTCTACAGACATCCCTTCAACTGACATCCTCGTCCCTACACTGACATCCTCGCTCATCATTTCCCTCGTCCCAGCACTGATTCATCCATCCACTGACGATCACTTTCCTCCCTCTCTCGTCCCTCACACTGACATCCTCGTCCCTCACACTGACATCCTCGTCCCTCACACTGACATCCTCGTCCCTCACACTGACACCCCTGTCCTCACAGTAATCATTCGTCACGCCACTGATTCCATCACACGACACATGCCCTACCGACGCTACTGACTCTCATCTCTATCACTGCTTGTTCTTTCCTTGTTCTGCTTGCATCTTGTCGCCTGGTCCGTGTCTTCTGGCTCTCTCTCTCTTCCCCCTCCCCCCAGGCACCCATGATCAGGCTCAAAGGTAATTCGATTACGTCAACAAGCCACGTAATGCCAGACAGACACAGTGCCACTAACCAAGGAGCTACTGGACTGCTGCAGGTGCTGCTAGTAGTGCTTGTTGCTTTCCTTGTTCTTGCTGTTGGCATTTGCGCTGGTGGTTGTTGTTGGCGCTGGTGGTGGTTCTTGCTAATGACAGTGGTGGTGGTTGTCGATGCTGTCACTGGTGACAGTTGTTATTGATGGCGCTGCTGGTGCTAGTGGTGACTGTGGTGCTAGTGGTGGTGCTAGTGGTGGTGGCTGACATTGATTCTTGTTGTCAGTGTCTGTGGTGATAGTTGGTATTGCTGGGTATGAATATTTGTTTGGTATTATCAGTTGTGGCTGCTGGTACTGATAGTTGTTACACAAACATAGCAGAAAAAAACATATGACCAAGTTTCGGTCCAATTTTGACCACAAAAGCGCGAAGGGTTGGCGGAAGGGGGTAAAGGAAGTTTTGTGTACGAGGGGCTTAGACTTCCAGCAGGCGTGCGTGAGTGTGTTAGAAATGAGCGAGTGTAGGCAAATAGTTTTTATAACTTGACGTGCTGCTGTGGTGTGAGCAAAGTAACATTTATGAAGGGATTCAGGGAAACCGGCAGGCCGGACTTGAGTCCTGGAGGTGGAAGTACAGTGACTGCACTCTGAAGACAGTGATGGAGTGAGTGATGATGAAAGTGTTTTTCCTTTTCTGGTAACCCTGCCTCGGTGGGCAGATATCCCTGTTTTATATTATGTATCCATGGAGTATAATACATCATGTTTCCAGGTGGTATAATGAATTATGCATCCAGGTGGTATAATGAATCACGTATCCAGGTGGTAGAATGAATCTTGTATCCAGGTGGTATAATGAATCATGTATCCAGGTGGTATAATGAATCGTGTATCCAAATGGTAAAATGAATCATGTATCCAAATGGTATAAATCATGCATCCATGTGGTATAATGAATCATGTATCCAGATAGTGTAAATCATGCATCCAGGTGGTAGAATGAATCATGTATCCAGATGGTGTAAATCATGCATCCAGGTGGTATAATGAATCATGTATCCAAGTGGTATAGTGAATCATGTTAATACATTCATCGAGAAACGAAAAATGTGTATTGGTGAGGTTTGATCCGAGGAAGGGGGAAGAGTAGCTCCCATTCCTATGATCAAGAGCCCTCACTGGCATCGACGTATCCAACTTGACGAGTCTTGAAAAAATCTCAATTTCAGGCTCGATGCAACGTATAGACAGATTTGATAAGAGAGCAATATCAAAGTACCATTAGGAGAGAGCCATTTATCTTGCGGGAATGGCGGAGTGTCACCCAAGGGCTGCCATTTTAATTTAAGGGCTTCTTATTGTCCTCCGGGTCAGGGCTTGACCTTTGGCCCTGAGTGCCGGTGTAAGTATGATGAATGTTGGTGGTGTTGATGGCCCCGTGATGATTTGTACTCGTGGGGAGCCACACTACACCTGGTAATGGCTCTCTCATTCTCTCATTCTCTCTCTCATTCTCTCTCTCTCAGCTGCAGTCATTAGCGCTCTCTCAGCTGTAGTCATTAGCACTATCTCTGTCTCTCATCTGCAATCATTAACTTTCTGTTTGTCTGTCTGTCTGTCTCTCTCTCTCTCTCTCTCTCTCATTGAAGCTAAGGAGAATTTAAATTTCTCCATAATAATTGATCACTGATAATTGCTTCATTATGCCCATTGCACACAGTAGTAGTAGTAGTAGTAGTGATTAGTATAATAGTGAATAGTTGAAGAATTGAGACACTTACGCAACATATGGGAATCTTTATTGCAGAAACGTTTCGCCACACAGTGGCTTCATCAGTCCAATACAAAGCAGGAAGGTATAAGGAAAGGAGGAGTTTGAGGTAATCAGTCCCTCGGCCTGGAATCGATGTGTTCAGTCCATCACTCTTGTAGGAAGTACAAGGGGAAGTGACTTATATACTGCTGTCTGGTGAGTGGAAGCAGGAGGCGGGGTCACAGTGGAACCATCCACTAGTGTAAGTAGGTCTTCTTCCAAAGGTTGGACAAGAGTTGAAGAATTCTTTGTATCAAGATCCCATGATGTTGCTGTGTACTGGACTGATGAAGCCACTGTGATTCCCATATTTTGCGTAAGTGTCGCAATTCTTCAACTTGACGGTTTTCAAAACCATTTATCACATAATAGTGAATAGTTGTAGTAGTGATGAACTAATATTTGTTGTAATAGTATATGACAGTGGCAGTAGTAATCGAATAGTCAGTAATGCATTTAAAAGACTGAGAACACTTCAGAGTACTTAAAATATACTGTCTTGAGAACAGAGATGCTGGGAATTACTATCGCATTTGCTTTGTCTGCTTTCTTAAGGTGAAGTCTAGGATCTTTCCTTAATTAATTCATGGTATAACTTAACAAATCTTTGAGGACAACTGTGTTGGAGGTGTGAGCCAGCAGGCTGCTAACAGCTACAGCCTGGTTGATCAGTCATCCAACAAGGAAGGTTGGCCAAAGGCCAGGGTGGTTGAAAAACATAAGAATGGAGGGACACTGCAGCAGGCCTACTGGCCCATACAATGCAAGACCTATTAAAAAATAACATTTCCCACTTCTCCAACTTTCTCCGCAAGCTACCCAAGCATTTGCTACACTACCTCATAAGAATATAGACAAGTTGAAGAATGAGACACTTACGAAACATATGGGAATCTGTATTGAGGAAAAGTTTCGCCACACACTGGCTTCATCAGTCCTATACAAACAAGAATGGTGAAGATCAGAAGGAACTTGAGGTAATCAGTCCATCAGTCTTGAAAAGATTAATGAACTGATTAATTCGACTCCAGGCTGAGGGACTGATTACCTCAGACTCCTTCTAATCTTCACCATTCTTCTTTGTATAGTACTGATGAAGCCACTGTGTGGCGAAGCCTTTCCTGAATAAAGATTCCCATATGTTGCACAACTTGACGGGATTCTGAATCATTTATCACACACAGAGAAGTCTTGGAAACTGGTGACAGGTATATCACAGGTAAGACGGAGGTGGAGGGGAGGTGACTGGCTTGTTTGTGATTTTCTTGACTGTCATTACTTGTGGTGACAGTACACAGTGTGATGTAGGTTGTCATAACGTACATCACAACAAGGTCATTACAACAGTACTGGTCATTACCCATGCAAGTGATCGTCTATGGTAGTGGTGGCCACTCCTATGATCGTCTACGCTAGTAGTGGCCACTCCTATGATCGTCTACGCTAGTAGTGGCCACTCCTATGATCGTCTACGCTAGTAGTGGCCACTCCTATGATCGTCTA
The DNA here is from genome assembly GCA_009830355.1 of Cherax destructor. Lineage (NCBI taxonomy): Eukaryota > Metazoa > Arthropoda > Malacostraca > Decapoda > Parastacidae > Cherax > Cherax destructor. The sequence continues at coordinate 134,234 of WNWK01000106.1, read as the reverse complement.
CGCTAGTAGTGGCCACTCCTATGATCGTCTACGCTAGTAGTGGCCACTCCTATGATCGTCTACGCTAGTAGTGGCCACTCCTATGATCGTCTACGCTAGTAGTGGCCACTCCTATGATCGTCTACGCTAGTAGTGGCCACTCCTATGATCGTCTACGCTAGTAGTGGCCACTCCTATGATCGTCTACGCTAGTAGTGGCCACTCCTATGATCGTCTACGCTAGTAGTGGCCACTCCTATGATCGTCTACGCTAGTAGTGGCCACTCCTATGATCGTCTACGCTAGTAGTGGCCACTCCTATGATCGTCTACGCTAGTAGTGGCCACTCCTATGATCGTCTACGCTAGTAGTGGCCACTCCTATGATCGTCTACGCTAGTAGTGGCCACTCCTATGATCGTCTACGCTAGTAGTGGCACTCTATGATCGTCTACGTTAGTATGGCCACTCCTATGATCGTCTACGCTAGTAGTGGCCACTCTTACGCTTCCCTCCCTCCCTCCCTCTTTATCTGGAGTTTGCCTGAAGCTAATTTCTAGGTTCATTACCTCCGCTGCCCGGTCTCAGACCAGGCCTCCCGATTGCTGGCCTGGTTGACTAGGCTGTTGGTGTCAGGTGCATGCAGACCCACGTATGCACTACAGTCTGGCTGGATCAGGAACTGACTTTAGGGACTTACTAAATTCCCTACTGAAGAAAACTTGGGTCATCAGGCCGCCAGCAACAACAGCCTGGCTGACCAGGCAAGCACTGGACGAGCCAGGTCCAAGGCCCGGCTCTGGGAGTAGAAAAACTCTCGGAACTCTGATCAAAGGTTAATTACCCTTAAGTATGAAGGGAGAAACCAGGGAACGGGTGGGGTTAGAACCCATGGCGGGTGAGTTGTAAAACTCCAGGCCAGTGCGTTAACCACTGGACCAGCTGGCTACAATAACATTCATCCAACTAGGTATATTTTTACAACACCTGCCATGGATTCAAACCCCACCCGTTCCGTAGTCTGTTTTCAATCGTGTTACTATACGATTTCGTGAGTTGAGGGAGATTGTTGAAGAGTCTTGGTCCTCTCTTAATGTACTCATCACCACCAACAACCACAATTCCACCACCACCACCAAAGGTCCCCGACTGATCTCTCCTCACCCCCATCGTGGCTGAGACACCCGATGACATATTGCTTCTTATTGCCTTGTTGAGTGTCATATGGTCGTCACTCTTATTACTAACACACAGGGTAATGACCTTTATAATCACCTGGACGAAGTAGCACGACATGATTGTTATTGTTTTTATTTTGAAAAATTAATAAATCAGCAGTGTGTTGCTACTTATCCTGTATGATGACTTGAGCTGTACATGTTTCCCTGTCAGTTTCTGTCATGTTTCCCAGTCATATTCTGTCATGTTTCCCCAGTCATATTCTATCATGTTTCCCTGTCATATTCTATCATGTTTCCCCAGTCATATTCTGTCATGTTTCCCTGTCATATTCTATCATGTTTCCCCAGTCATATTCTGTCATGTTTCCCTGTCATATTCTATCATGTTTCCCCAGTCATATTCTGTCATGTTTCCCTGTCATATTTTATCATGTTTCTCCAGTCATATTCCATCATGTTTTCTAGTCATATTCCATCATGTTTCCCAGTCATATTCCATCATGTTTCCTAGTCATATTCCATCATGTTTCCCAGTCATATTCCATCATGTTTCCCAGTCATATTCCTTCAGAGAGGATATATTTCACAGTGTTTCAGGTGGAGATGGAAGGTAAAATAAGTACAACAAGAGATGAACATTCTTCAAGTTTACTTTCATCCCTACTTAAGGATTAGTATATTCTTAACTGGTGGTGAAGAGGTAACATTGCATCCCTAGTGACCCTCGTGTAGTCGATAAGCTTTAAACCCAGTTAACCAACTAATTTAACGTAGGACAATGAGGATATCGTTAAATATTGCATTAAGGGTTCAAGTACTGAGCTTCAAAGGTTCATCTCAGCAGAGCTGGAGTTACTATCACTTGGGAATTACCATAGGCTCGCGAGACTGGCCATTTTGAAGGGTGGGGGAGGGGTCGTGTGGGCTAGTGGGGAGGAGGTTATTGGGGGTGGTGGGGGGAGATTACCTAATTTCCTGGAGTCATTAAGGAATGGCCCTGCGACGCCTCCAGCCTATTAGAATTTTGCCCGGTGCCTAGGATGGTGCCGATAGCAATTAGTTCAGCTCAGTAATTATTCCATTTTTAGCGTCGCAAATTAGCGATTATACTCTCCGGGCAGATGGAGGTGATGACCCCTCCATCCAGCCTCCTCCATCCTCCTCCAGCCGCCCAGCTTCCTCTCTCCAGACTCCAGCTTACCTCGTCCATGTTGGACTCTGACGAGCGTTCGGGTTATCACAGGTCACAGGTTAACACAGGTCACAGGTAAGATAGTCATCGAAAATTATTATTATAATTATTAAAATGAAGTAAATCCATGCAGGTGGAAACCCACTTAATCATGGTGGTACATTCTCTGCAACGCTTGCAACATGCTGACGTAAAACACTTTACTAGAGTCAGCAACACCTGCCGTCTAACATGTGTTTACCTGGTGAGGGTTTCGGGGTCAACGCCCCCGCGGCTCGGTCTGAGACCAGGCCTCATGGTGAATCAGGGTCGGATCAACCAGACTGTTACTGCCGGCCGCACGCAAACTGACGTACGAACCACAGCCCGGTTGGTCAGGTACTGACTTTAGGTGCCTGTCCAGTGCCTTCTTGAAGACCATAGTGCAGCAACACCCCAGATACGTGTAAAAGGAACAGTTGAAAATGTGGGCTGCCATAGTGTTCTTCAAGGCACAGTTCTTGCACCAGTTATCTTTCTCGTTCTCATATTAGACATAGACGTTAATCATAGCTCTGTATCATTCTCTGCAGACGATACTAGAATGTGTCATGAACTGAGGACACAGTCAGCCTCCACAGCTGGCGTAAAGTAGGTCTACCAGTGGGCCACAAAAAAGTGTTTTCAACGAGGACATATTTCAAGTATTCTGCTATAGAAAATTTGAAAAAAATGAAAGAGGGACAGAATACAGAATGCAGAGTCAAAATAGTTGTTGAAGAGGAAGAAAAATGTTAGAGATCTGGGAGTAAACATGTCGGAAGATCTCGTGTTCAGTGACTTCAGGAGAGTTGTTACAGCAAATCTACACACTGACATATCTCCTTACGAGAACAGGTGTATGATGACTACTCTGAGAGATAACTCACGATGACTACACTGAGATAACTCACGATGACTCTCTGAGAGATAACTCACGATGACTGCACTGAGAGATAACTCACGATTATTTCACAGGATAACTCGATGACTACACTGAGAGAACTCACGATAACTACACTGAGAGATAACTCACGATGACTACACTGAGAGATAACTCACGATGACTACACTGAGAGATAACTCACGATAACTACACTGAGAGATAACTCACGATGACTACACTGAGATAACTACGTTATTACACTGAGAGATAACTCACGATGACTACACTGAGAGATAACTCACGATGACTAACTGAGATAACTCATTAAATATAGAGCTTCAACTCTGTACATCCTCCATAAAAAAAAGTGAGTGCCATGATGGTGGTGAAGAGCTCAAGATCTCTGGTATCGGAGCTACCCTTTATTCTGATCCAACCTAATTATCTACCATTCCTTACGGGTCTAGCACTTTCTCATCTCATGATGATAATATAATAATATCAACATAGTTTGTTCAAATGTAACAAATTTCCATCAGACTGAACGTGATGTTGCTTACAAATAAATCATCTATGTTGTGATCATATCTCCTCATGTCCTGGTGTAACAGAGTGCAAGTCTTCACTCGTACCTTCACTCCAGTAACTAAACATTAATAATAATCTTAATAAAAAGCGATATTGAATGGTAATAATGGAGATAAATTGGTAAATAATAACATGGATTTTATATTTTGTTCAAAATACAACAGCGATGTTGATAACTACCTGTTTATAACTACCTGTTGATAACTACCTGTTGATAACTACCTGTTGAATGTTTAGGGGGTTATCGCCCCCTTGACCCGCATACAAACCAGGCTTCCTAGTTGATGAGGTGGTAAGTCAGGCTGTTTGAGCTAGCAACACACACTCCCTAGCAGTCACCACGACTGTGGTGGCTTCACCTTTACACACACACACACACACACACACACACACACACACACACACACACAACTCAAGCGTCAGTTTACGTCAACATTTTCATAATTCCATTTTTTCTGGTATTTAAGTTTTAAATGTCGAGAATTTTATTTTAAATCTCCCAATAAAACTTCCCCTCTGTGCCCTTCTTGCTCGGGAGTGTAAAATATACAAAGATGGAACCATTACAGAAATATTGGTAAATAATACTGACACATGATGAACAAGACACATGTGCAACACCTAGGGGTCTTTATTATGACGACGTTTCGCCCACCAGCGGCTTTTATCACTTCATTAAAGAGGTTGCTTAACATAATATCAGTGCACAGCAGGATTCGAACCTACACACACTGTATCAAAGTACACAGTACTTTCGCCACTTAGCCAGATCAGTCCAGAGGCTATTTGAAGGTGTCGAGACTGGAGACTGTAGAAGACCAGGTAATCAGTCCCTCAGCCAAGATAAAGGTGTTCACCACCGTAGTTTTACATAAGAACAGAAAGGAGGAACACCGCAGCAGGCCTACTGGCCCATACTACGCAAGTTCTTCTAAAACCCAATTCCCACTAAAAAAAATATTTGCCCAACTCATTTTCAAAGATTTTTTTTTCACATATTTTGTTCAAGAAATATTTTTTTTTCGATATTGTTGAATATAATTTTTAATATTGTTATTAAAGCAATATAGTTTATATTATATATTAAAGAAATATAGTTTTAAATATATATTAAAGAAATAGTTTTAAATATATATTAAAGAAATAGTTTTAAATATATATTAAAGAAATAGTTTTAAATATATATTAAAGAAATAGTTTTAAATATATATTAAAGAAATAGTTTTAAATATATATTAAATTATTTTTTAATATATATTATATAAATAGTTTTTAATATATATTATAGAAATAGTTTTTAATATATATTATAGAAATATAGTTTTTAATATATATTATAGAAATATAGTTTTTAATATGTGTTTACCTGGTGAGGGTTTCGGGGTCAACGCCCCCGCGGCTCGGTCTGAGACCAGGCCTCATGGTGAATCAGGGTCGGATCAACCAGACTGTTACTGCCGGCCGCACGCAAACTGACGTACGAACCACAGCCCGGTTGGTCAGGTACTGACTTTAGGTGCCTGTCCAGTGCCTTCTTGAAGACCATAGTGCAGCAACACCCCAGATACGTGTAAAAGGAACAGTTGAAAATGTGGGCTGCCATAGTGTTCTTCAAGGCACAGTTCTTGCACCAGTTATCTTTCTCGTTCTCATATTAGACATAGACGTTAATCATAGCTCTGTATCATTCTCTGCAGACGATACTAGAATGTGTCATGAACTGAGGACACAGTCAGCCTCCACAGCTGGCGTAAAGTAGGTCTACCAGTGGGCCACAAAAAAGTGTTTTCAACGAGGACATATTTCAAGTATTCTGCTATAGAAAATTTGAAAAAAATGAAAGAGGGACAGAATACAGAATGCAGAGTCAAAATAGTTGTTGAAGAGGAAGAAAAATGTTAGAGATCTGGGAGTAAACATGTCGGAAGATCTCGTGTTCAGTGACTTCAGGAGAGTTGTTACAGCAAATCTACACACTGACATATCTCCTTACGAGAACAGGTGTATGATGACTACACTGAGAGATAACTCACGATGACTACACTGAGAGATAACTCACGATGACTACTCTGAGAGATAACTCACGATGACTGCACTGAGAGATAACTCACGATTATTACACAGAGATAACTCACGATGACTACACTGAGAGAGAACTCACGATAACTACACTGAGAGATAACTCACGATGACTACACTGAGAGATAACTCACGATGACTACACTGAGAGATAACTCACGATAACTACACTGAGAGATAACTCACGATGACTACACTGAGAGATAACTCACGATTATTACACTGAGAGATAACTCACGATGACTACACTGAGAGATAACTCACGATGACTACACTGAGAGATAACTCATTAAATATAGAGCTTCAACCCTGTACATCCTCCATAAAAAAAAGTGAGTGCCATGATGGTGGTGAAGAGCTCAAGATCTCAGGTATCGGAGCTACCCTTTATTCTGATCCAACCTAATTATCTACCATTCCTTACGGGTCTAGCACTTTCTCATCTCATGATGATAATATAATAATATCAACATAGTTTGTTCAAATGTAACAAATTTCCATCAGACTGAACGTGATGTTGCTTACAAATAAATCATCTATGTTGTGATCATATCTCCTCATGTCCTGGTGTAACAGAGTGCAAGTCTTCACTCGTACCTTCACTCCAGTAACTAAACATTAATAATAATCTTAATAAAAGCGATATTGAATGGTAATAATGGAGATAAATTGGTAAATAATAACATGGATTTTATATTTTGTTCAAAATACAACAGCGATGTTGATAACTACCTGTTTATAACTACCTGTTGATAACTACCTGTTGATAACTACCTGTCTGAATGTTTAGGGGTTATCGCCCCTTGACCCGCATACAAACCAGGCTTCCTAGTTGATGAGGTGGTAAGTCAGGCTGTTTGAGCTAGCAACACACATCCCTGCAGTCACCACGACTGTGGTGGCTTCACCTTACACACACACACACACACACACACACACACACACACACACACACACAACTCAAGCGTCAGTTTACGTCAACATTTCATAATTCCATTTTCTGGTATTTAAGTTTTAAATGTCGAGAATTTTATTTTAAATCCCCAATAAAACTTCCCTCTGTGCCCTTCTTGCTCGGGAGTGTAAATATACAAAGATGGAACCATTACAGAAATATTGGTAAATAATACTGACACATGATGAACAAGACACATGTGCAACACCTAGGGTCTTTATTATGACGACGTTTCGCCCACCAGCGGCTTTTATCACTTCATTAAAGAGGTTGCTTAACAGTTTGCAAACGGGCGAAATTTTAACGAACATAATATCAGTGCACAGCAGGATTCGAACCTACCACACTGTATCAAAGTACACAGTACTTTCGCCACTTAGCCAGATCAGTCCAGAGGCTATTTGAAGGTGTCGAGACTGGAGACTGTAGAAGACCAGGTAATCAGTCCCTCAGCCAAGATAAAGGTGTTCACCACCGTAGTTTTACATAAGAACAGAAAGGAGGAACACCGCAGCAGGCCTACTGGCCCATACTACGCAAGTTCTTCTAAAACCCAATTCCCACTAAAAAATATTTTGCCCAACTCATTTTCAAAGATTTTTTTCACATATTTTGTTCAAGAAATATTTTTTTTCGATATTGTTGAATATAATTTTTAATATTGTTATTAAAGCAATATAGTTTATATTATATATTAAAGAAATATAGTTTTAAATATATATTAAAGAAATAGTTTTAAAATATATAAAAAATAGTTTAAATATATATTAAAGAATAGTTTTAAATATATATTAAAGAAATAGTTTTAAATATATATTAAAGAAATAGTTTTAAATATATATTAAAATATATTTTAATATATATTATATAAATAGTTTTAATATATATTATAGAAATAGTTTTAATATATATTATAGAAATAGTTTTAATATATATTATAGAAATATAGTTTAATATATATTATAGAAATATAGTTTTTAATATATATTATAGAAATATAGTTTTTAATATATATTATAGAAATATATTTTTTAATATATAGTAAGGAAATGGTTTTAAATATAATTTAGTTTTTCATATATATTAGAGAAATATGTTTAAATATGTATAGTTTTAAATATATATTAAAGAAATATTTTTTTTTTTCATGTATGTAATAATGAGGTTGTTAGATTAGTGAGCAGCGTAATAGCGAGAGTATTGTTAGGAGACGATAAATGTTGACGTTATGGTTGGCACTGTACTCGTGTTTACAAATTGGTGTTCCATTTTTGTGGATAATAGCAGAGGCTTAGTGTTGATTCTTTTGTGATGAGGGGGACAAAGATAACGAGGGAGAGAGAAAGGGGGAAAATAAATGATCTCCCCTTTTTCGTCTACTCTTCTTCCTATTTCCTCTCTCCTATCTCTAATCCTTGCTCTCCAACTTGTTCTTCTTCCTTTTTCGTTCTCTCCCCCTTTCCTATTTTTTCTCTCTCTTCCCTCTTCCTCTTTCCTGGCCAGTCTCATTTTTTGTAAATAAACGGTATACAGATATGCTGGCTTATTTCCTAACGTGGAATTGCATTCATGTGTTCGTTTGTGTACTCAACTATTTATGGTTTGCATGGGTTAGTCTCAGCTCCTAGCATATGCCCTCTCAGCTAGCCGCTACTAGGTTAGGTTAGGTAAGGTTTGTCAGGAAACAGGACAAGTGCTTCCTGACGCGAGTCTTACTGATATGATGACCCGCAGTTGGAGCTTTTGGTCATCTGACCGAGGCCTTCCGCTGGCTTACCCCTCCACCCCTTTACTAGGTTCACTCCTGCCTACGTGAGCCCTCTTCCTATTCTTGAATCTACACTATATATGGATTCTTTCTCTTAACATTTGGCTGTCTAGGTCGTTGCACTTCCTCTCAGATAGTCTATCCCTATGTACCCTATCAGTTCCTCTAGAATATTTTGTATGTCGTTATTATGTCTCCCATGATATTTGTTTTTAATGTTGTTAGGTTCAGTGATGTTACTATCTCGTCGCTCTTCGCCGTAGCTCAGCAACAAGCCTCGTTGCATACTTTTGCACTTGCCACTGCAAGCTGACACGAAGGAATCGTATCTGTATAACATAGAAGTGTGTGAGTAAGACCTACCTAGCATGGGCCATTAGTCTTACTACAGTGCTTCACTGTACTGACATCTTTTGCTGTGTATTTCTTCCCTTTGTTTACTGGGTATTTGTATTTTTGCTTTGTAATACACTCTTATCCACAGACATGTCTATCCCATCCATCAGGGGACTCTTCCCTACACACACACACACACACACACACACACACACACACACACACCACACCACACACGCCTCACGCACCTATACATCCCCGGGGCCTCAGTGGTAAAGCCTCTTGACGCACGGAGGGCCTAGTTCAATCACGTGGCAGAAACAATAAGTGTTTCTACAACACATACACACACACACACAATACACAACAGCCTAGTGTCTAATTGACATGTGCCTAGGACAAAAATGGTAACTAACACAGGCTAGGTGGACAAAGGCTACAAACCTCATCAAAGGAGAAAGACCTTGGGGTGAGTATAACACCAAGCACGTCTCCGGAGGCACACATCAACCAGATAACTGCGGCAGCATATGGGCGACTGGCAAACCTAAGATTAGCGTTCCGTTACCTTAACAAGGAATCGTTCAAGACACTGTACACCGTGTACGTCAGGCCCATACTAGAGTATGCAGCACCAGTCTGGAACCCACACCTGGTCAAGCACGTCAAGAAATTAGAGAAAGTGCAAAGGTTTGCGACAAGGTTAGTTCCACAACTCAGGGGTCTGTCCTATGAAGAAAGGTTGAGGGGAATAGGACTAACAACACTGGAGGACAGAAGGGTTAGAGGAGACATGATAGCGACATACAAAATACTGCGGGGAATCGACAAGGTAGATAGTGACAGGATGTTCCAGAGAGGGAACACAGAAACAAGGGGACACAACTGGAAGCTGAAGACTCAGATGAGTCAAAGGGATGTTAGGAAGCATTTCTTCAGCCAGAGTAGTCAGGAAGTGGAATAGTCTAGCAAATGATGTAGTGCAGTCAGGAACCATACATAGCTTTAAGACGAGGTATGATAAAGCTCATGGAGCAGGGAGAGAAGAGACCCAGTAGCGGACAGTGAAGAGGCGGGGCCAGGAGCTGTGAATCGACCCCTAGGTAAATACACACACAAAAAAATGGTAACTAACACACACAGGAGCTATGACTCGACCCCTGCAACCACAACTAGGTGAGTACACAAGCAAACCTACACACCCACCCACCTTCCTACCAACACCTACCTACCTTCCTCTCCTCCCTCCCTCACCCTTCTCTACACGTCACACACTTAGTAACATAGTAACTGTCATACCATTTCACTAATACATTATGTTCCTTCCAGATGCAGTTACTTCCCGGTTAACAACTATTACTTATCCCACTACACTTACCACCACCACACACCTACCATCACAACCACCACCACACACCTACCATCACCACCACCACCACCACCACCACACACCTACCACCACCACCACCACCACCACCACACACCACCACACACCTACCACCCCACCACCACCACACCTACCACCACCACCACCACACACCTACCACCACCACCACCACACACCTACCATCACAACCACCACCACCACACACCTACCACCACCACCACCACACACCTACCATCACACCACCACCACCACACACCTACCATCACAACCACCACCACCACACACCACCACCACCACCACCACACACCTACCACCACCACCACCACCACCACCACCACCACCACACACCACCACCACCACCACCACCACCACCACCACCACACACCTACCACCACCACCACCACATACCTACCACCACAACCACAACTACCTGTCAACCTTATAAGCCTCGCCACTCATCAGATACATGCTCGATTTTTACCACTTTTTAACACTTAATTTTTAGTGCCGCTGCCACACCTACTTCATCAAACCTGCACTTGGAAGGTGTTAGCTCCTGGAGCCAAGATACTTGACGCCTTCACTTGACACTCTGACTCGAGGGCAAAGCTAAGATGAATCTCCATGTGATTCTTCGAGATTAATTTTCTGCTTGTCAGCCAGGCAGTTGTTTTAATCTGGGAATTTTAAATATATTTTTCTCATCAGTGTATTTTTCAATTGCGGGATAATCTGTATAAATTTCAAATATTTTGTTTTTGTGTGAGTACGATCTTGTTTTTGCTCCAGCAAAGACGTTTCCTGTGATCCTATTTGATTGGACCTCCTCTTTTCTGCAACATTGCAAGCCCCTGGTGTGTTGATTGCAATACGAAAGGACTACAGCTATCATTCAACTTCCCCCGTGATTATTTTGCATCTTGTATCGCTTGATCGCGATTTCTATATATATATATATATATATGTCGTGCCGAATAAGTAAAACTTGCTATTTAGCCTTAAATAGCAACTCTCTTCTTGCCGAATAGGGCAAGCGAATATTTGTGTATGCAATAATTTCGCAAAAATCATTCTGAACCTAACGAAAAAAAATATATTTCATTGTGTTTATTATTAAATTATTGTAAACCTATATAAAATATATTTAGTTGGATTAGGCTAAATTAAATTGCGCTTGATATATTAAGTTTAGGTAAGTTTTCTAAGGTTATTTTGGTACACTGCTACACTTCCTGCCTGTCTGCTACTCTGCCTTCCTCCCTGCTTCTCTCCCTGCCTGTCAGCTACACTCCCTGCCTCCCTGCTACTCTCCCTGGCTCCCTGCTACACTCCCTGCCTCTCTGCTACACTCCTTGTCTCCCTGCTATGCTATTCTCCCTGCCTCCCTGCTACACTCTCTGCCTGCCTGCTACTCCCCCTGCCTCCATGCTATACCATGCCTGCCTGCTACTCTTTGAATGTATAAGAGAAAATTTTAGAAAGGACTGAATTTTAAATGAGTTCTTGCTAATTGACCAGTTTTACTTATTCGACACGACATATATATATATATATGTATATATGTATATATATATATATATATATATATATATATATATATATATATATATATATATATATATATATATATATATATATATATATATATATGCAAAGATCACGTAACAGGTGATATCAAATATGCAAGAAAACCACTATGAAAAAGAAGATTCAAGCGCTTCGTGACTACTCACATTATCAAGGAACTATAACAGGAAACATGACAAGAAGGGCTTATATAAGGGCGAGACTACACCTCACAGTACATCACACTAACAAAGACTACACCTCACAGTAGCGTAACATCGCACGACTCTGTGAAGAGGAAAATAAGAAAGGACCTGAAACTCTTCCCAAGAATTAAGATTAGTCCAATTTATCATTAAATTCTTCCCAAATTTAATGATAAATTGGACAATCTTAATTCTTGAAGAGTTTCAGGTCCTCTTATTTTCCTCTTCGAGTCGTGCGATGTTCCTACTGTGGTGTAGTCTTTGTTAGTGTGATGTGACGTGAGGTGTAGTCTGCCCTTATAAAGCCCTTCTTGTCATGTTTCCTGTTATAGTTCCTTGATAATGTGAGTAGTCATGAAAGCGCTTGAATTCTTCTATTTTCATAGTGGTTTTCTTGCATATTTGATATCACCTGTTTACTGTGATCTTTGCATATATATATATATAATATATATATATATATATATATATATATATATATATATATATATATATATATATATATAGTCAATTTATCATTAAATTCTTCCCAAATTTAATGATAAATTGGACTAATCTTAATTCTTGGGAAGAGTTTCAGGTCCTTTCTTATTTTCCTCTTCACAGAGTCGTGCGATGTTACGCTACTGTGAGGTGTAGTCTTTGTTAGTGTGATGTGACTGTGAGGTGTAGTCTCGCCCCTTATATAAGCAATTCTTGTCATGTTTCCTGTTATAGTTCGTTGATAATGTGAGTAGTCACGAAAGCGCTTGGAATTCTTCTATTTTTTCATAGTGGTTTTCTTGCATATATATATATATATATATATATATATATATATATATATATATATATATATATATATATATATATATATATATATTAAAAGGAGAGGGAGTGTAATGTAAATTGAGCCAGGTCAAAAGAGGAGAGTGTGAGCACTCAAGATATGCCGGCATTAACACCCTCGTGCCTTTACATAATGCTCTTGGTGTTAATTGGACCCTTATCAAACATAAATTTTGTTTTCTGGCTTTTTGATTTTTGGCTTTTGACGGACGCCGACGCTTTTGAAGTCTTGTTCCCTTGCTCCCTCTTGCTTCTCCGCCACCTGGCACGCAAGTTGAAGTGCCATCCCTCTTCCCCCACTCACCCCCCACTCTGGCACGCTTCGCAAAGTGCAGTCCCTCACTCACCACTCACGCTGGCACACTCTTACTCTTTCACTCTTTGGTTTCACACTTTTAGGTACTCAAGTTACCGTTGCTAGGAAAGGTCTTCTGGTGTGTGTGTGTGTGTGTGTGTGTGTGTGTGTGTGTTGGTGACGAGTACTTCAACTAGGTCCTCAATTACGGTGATTTCCCCACTGGCTTGAAGCGGGAGACTGTGTACTCGCTGAGAAGTATTTGCAGGAGTCGAGACACTGCTCCTGACCCCGCTTCTAGGGGTCAGGTGCATCTACTGGACTCAAGCCTCGTTAGATCTATCGTACCCAACCTTAAAACTGTGGAGAAAGAGAGAGCCTTCGCTACTTCGCTACTTTCCAGCAGCCTCTCGCTGCCTTCCCTGTCCAGTCTTCTCACTGCAAAGAATTTTTTTTTTAAGTATCCCTTTGTTTCCACTTTTTCCTCAGTTTACTACTGAGTCTTCTAGTTATCACTGTTGTAAGTACTAAGACATTTTATCTGTTCTCTCATGTTCTTTTATGACCTTTCTTCTGATTATGTCTCCTCTTTTCCTCTCATCAAACAGCGAGTGTCTTCAGCCTTTGTCATAACAATATTTTTGAACTCTATCAATTTTTGTAACTCTTGGACTTGTTGTAAGGTAGACATGTGTGTTTAGGTGTGGGCACCACACACCTGCTGCATATTCCAATTTTATCCTGTGCGTTGTAAACAGATTTTTTTTCATTTCTCCATCTATATGTTTGGAAGTTATAAGTCGTCACTGCATCTTATGTATTTCTCACAATTTCGTTTATATGCTCTTACTGTGTTTTATATTTTTTAGCTATTCTTTGGTCCCTCTAATGTTTTCAATATTTTATCACTTTAAGTTCTTAATGTGGCTTCATTTCGCTTTGTCAGATTTCCATTACACGGCATTTATCTACATTAAATTCCGTCATCCATCACTCCAAGTACTCAAATTATTGTATAAGTTTTTTTTTTTTGCACAATCTGGAAACATACTAATGTATATATTTTATTCCTTCTTGCAAGTCACTAATGACAAAAAAACATTGTGGCAAGTACTCATCCTTGTGGCACCCCACTTCTCACATCTCCCCACTGGGACTGTTTTTCCTCTTATAACTGTTTGCGTTTTCCTCCCTGTAAAATCTCATTTATTATAATAATTTGTTTTATTCCTCTTAAATTTTGCATCTTCTTAATTAGTCTTTCACAGGAACTCTGTCAAAAGTTTTCTTAAAGTCTTAAGTAAACAATATGTTTATTCATTTTTGGACCTGTTCTCCACTTTACTGAATTGCGTATGAAGGTCTACCACTCCCCCAGGCACTGTATCACTCCCCCAGGCTCTGTATCGTCACTCCCCAGGCACTGTATCATCACTCCCCCAGGCACTGTATCGTCACTCCCCCAGGCACTGTATCGTCACTCCCCCAGGCACTGTATCACTCCCCCAGGCTCTGTATCATCACTCCCCCAGGCACTGTATCACTCCCCAGGCTCTGTATCGTCACTTCACCAGGCACTGTATCACTACCCCAGGCACTGTATCATCACTCCCCAGGCACTGTATCATCACCCCAGGCACTGTATCATCACTCCCCAGGCACTGTATCATCACTCCCCAGGCACTGTATCATCACTCCCCAGGCACTGTATCATCACTCCCCAGGCACTGTATCATCACTCCCCAGGCACTGTATCATCATTCCCCAGGCACTGTATCATTACTCCCCAGGCACTGTATCATTACTCCCCAGACACTGTATCATCACTCCCCAGGCACTGTATCATCACTCCCCAGGCAATGTATCATCACTCCCAGGCACTGTATCATCACTCCCTAAGGCACTGTATCATCACTCCCCAGGCACTGTATCATTACTCCCCAGGCACTGTATCACTCCCACAGGCACTGTATCACTCCCCTAGGAACTGTATCACTCCCCCAGGCACTGTATCACTCCCCAGGCACTGTATCATCACTCCCCAGGCACTGTATCATCACTCCCAGCCACTGTATCATCACTCCCTAGGCACTGTATCATCACTCCCCAGGCACTGTATCACCCCCACAGGCACTGTATCACTCCCTATGCACTGTATCACTCCCCAGGCACTGTATCACTCCTCAGGCACTGTATCATCACTCCCCAGACACTGTATCATCACTCCCCAGACACTGTATCATCACTCCCCAGGCACTGTATCATCACTCCCCAGGCACTGTATCATCACTCCCCTAGCACTGTATCATCACTCCCCTAGGCACTGTATCATCACTCCCCAGGCACTGTATCACTCCACAGGCACTGTATCACTTCCCTAGGCACTGTATCACTCCCCAGGCACTGTATCATCACTCCCCAGGCACTGTATCATCCTCCCCTAGGCACTGTATCATCACTCCCCAGGCACTGTATCACTCCCACAGGCACTGTATCACTCCCTAGGCACTGTATCACTCCCACAGGCACTGTATCACTCCCCAGGCACTGTATCACTCCCCAGGCACTGTATCATCACTCCCCAAGGCACTGTATCATCACTCCCCAGGCACTGTATCATCACTCCCCAGGCACTGTATCATCACTCCCTAGGCACTGTATCATCACTCCCCAGGCACTGTATCACTCCCTAGGCACTGTATCATCACTCCCCAGGCACTGTATCACTCCCCTAGGCACTGTATCATCACTCCCCTAGGCACTGTATCATCACTCCCCAGGCACTGTATCATCACTCCCCCAGGCACTGTATCATCACTCCCCCAGGCACTGTATCATCACTCCCCCAGGCACTGTATCATCACTCCCCTAGGCACTGTATCATCACTCCCCAGGCACTGAATCATCACTCCCCAGGCACTGTATCATCACTCCCCAGGCACTGAATCATCACTCCCCAGGCACTGTATCATCACTCCCCAGGCACTGTATCACCCCCTAGGCACTGTATCATCACTCCCAAGGCACTGTATCACTCCCTAGGCACTGTATCATCACTCCCTAGGCACTGTATCATCACTCCCTAGGCACTGTATCATCACTCCCAGGCACTGTATCATCACTCCCCAGGCACTTTATCATCACTCCCCTAGGCACTGTATCATCACTCCCCCAGGCACTGTATCATTACTCCCCCAGGCACTATATCATCACTCCCCCAGGCACTGTATCATCACTCTCCCAGGCACTGTATCATCACTCCCCCAGGCACTGTATCACTCCCCCAGGCACTGTATCATCACTCTCCCAGGCACTGTATCATCACTCCCCCAGGCACTGTATCATCACTCCCCCAGGCACTGTATCATCACTCCCCAGGCACTGTATCATCACTCCCCCAGGCACTGTATCATAGGCTGCACATTGCATTTGTTCATAGTTAAAATCTTATTTACAGTAACTTTCCTTTTTACGGTCACTTTTAATCAATAATCTCTTGGTATTCAACTCACAGAAAGGAGGGGGATAGAACTCCTAAGATTCATAGAACTGGGTATATTTCTACACACTAGGAAGGTTAACATGGGCCACCACTGTCACTACATGCAAGATTTTGCAGATGAATCTCACACGAGCATGGCTGTGGCAAGCTCTAGCTCAAGGCCCTTTAAAGCCGTTATCAAATGACTCAAAATCACCCACCATTAATTAAATAACACTCGGGAGACAGAAGTGTTTAATAAGGTACATGAAGGAATACCTGACATACTAAGGAAACGACTGATGAAATCGTAAATTGTAATTAACTCTCAGGATAGATAGGTTCAAACCCATGGCAAGACAGTCTTAAAACTAGTGGGACAGTGCGTTAACCAGTGTACCATGCCAGCTTAATAAGATTCGTTCAATTTTGATAATGGTTTTCCAGGGACTTGAGCCAGAGCTTGACACAGCCATTGTGGTGTGAAATTCGTCTATAAAAACCCATTCTAACCTTCCTAGTGCGCATAGATTATATCTAGCTGATGAACCTTTTTAAACCAGCATGGTACAGTGGTTGATGTACCGACCTGCTGCTTACAGGCCTGGCTTGCCATGGGTTTGAACCCCATCCGTTGGGAGAGTTAATTACAGTACAAGTGTGTTGTACTGTTAATACCTCATTTACCTCATTAAGGTCCTCTGTCTCCTAAGTATTATTAAACAGTAAGTTATATATATTGGCAACTAAGATTCTCATCTAGTGTTTTACCAGTATAGACATTCCTCTTCCTCTTCTAGTTTAATCTTAGACTGTTATCACGTTTCTTCTCATAATGTGTCTTAGTTTCCATCTACTCTGTGTATATAAGAATGTAAACAAATGTATTTATCTCGTTTTCTTTTTTTCCTATTGTTTTAATTTGTTTACTGTCATTATGTATTCGTTTCTCTAAGAAATCATGTGAAAGATTATTCTGTAACCTCTGTTATTTTGTAAGAAGAAAAATAAAACTCCTCACGTCTATCCTCATTTAACGTTTTTGCAGTTTTTAAACTTTTATTTTCAGCCTGTCCTCCCTGGAAAGGTCTTGTTAAATTTGTATTTTCTTGCAAGTTTCCAATTTCTTTGCCCTTGTCTTTTTTTTGTAAGATCTGTGCAAATGTTGCTTTCATTGGCCTGTGCTTATCTTTCATTTATTTTACAATGCTCTTGCATCCCACTGTATGTTCTTGTATTCTGAAGTTCACTGTGCGTTGTGTTATCTCGTGTGTGTGTGTTGTTTTTATATTATTTCGTTCTGTATTTTCAGAACAGCCAAAAAACACTACAGTAACCGGTTTTTCTGTATTCAATTTTCCCCTCAATGTCCTGGAATTATTTCTCCTTGTTAATCTCTAGATTAATATCAGCTCTACTAGTAAATTTCTTTGCCAGGACCCTCTGTTGTTCTATCTCTGGTTTTTATCCCGGTTGTTCTGCCTCTGGCTTTTATCCCAGTTGTTTTATCTCCGGCTTTTATCCCGGTTGCTCTATCGCTGGCCTTTATCCCAGTTGTTCTATCTCTGGCCTTTATCCCAGTTGTTCTATCTCTGTTTTTTCTTGAGTGGTTTTAGCAAAATTGTCTTCAATTTTAAGATCGTTCTCTTGAAGGTTTTCTCCTCATTCTCCTCCTTCTCCTCCTCCTCCTCCTCCTCCTCCTCCTCCTCCTCCTCCTCCTCCTCCTCCTCCTCCTCCTCCTCCTCCTCCTCCTCTCCTCCTCCTCCTCCTCTCCTCCTTCTCTCCTCCTCCTCCTCCTCCTCCTCCTCCTCCTCCTCCTCCTCCTCTCCTCCTCCTCCTCCTCCTCTCCTCCTCTCCTCCTTCCTCTCCTCCTCCTCCTCCTCCTCCTCCTCCTCCTCCTCCCTCCTCCTCCTCTCCTCCTCCTCCTCCTCCTCCTTCTCCTCCTCCTCCTCCTCCTCCTCCTCCTCCTTCTCTCCTCCTCCTCCTCCTCCTCCTCCTCCAAGCTTTTGTCAACATTGTTAGAGATATCCCTGAGCCGCCACCTCCTGCTTTTTTAGTTCATATTTTGTTTAGTTATATCTGCATATTTATTTTCTATTTTTCCGATGTACTCTTAGTTATTTCTGCATATTTTTTTTTTTTTTATGTACTCTTAGCTATTTCTTCATATTTATCTTTGGGATGTATTTTTCTAGTTCTTTTAAATCCTTCTCTATATTATTCATAGTTTTGCCAGTTCCTGATCCATCTTCTCAGATTTGTGTATTACATATATCAATTTCTTCTTTTCGTGTTTTCTGCATTTATTACACTGAAACCTTTACAGTAATCTTTCTTGTAAGGTTATTCTATATAGTGTTTTTTTTTTTTTGTAAAAGCAATTGAAAATGGGAATCCAAAATTGAACGGCACGTACAATGAAGACCTTTTCAACTGCTGTTCTATTTTTTATATATCGTTTCAATCGCATTTACGACAAAAAACACCGCACTATGTGTTGGTGTTTTATAAGAGATGTTACTGTATTCCTGTTTTAAAGTTCCATTTCCTTATTTAATTTTTCCACCAATTCTTCTTGCCTTACCTGATTTTGTTCCAATTTAGTCCTTGTGTCCATCCAGCCACCCACCAGTTTCTGCCTTCGCCATAATGTGAACAATGACCTACTGTACTGATGGTTCTAAATATTTTATCTTAATGTATATATTCTTTATTCATACATCAATAACTTAACCTATTATTTTTTACCTGTCATATTTTGGGACACCTCTCGTATATCGCTCTATTCAGTTCAGTGTAAACAAGAAGACTTTTACTAGACGACGTACCTTCACCTCCACGCCAGTGTACTCACCTAATTGTGGTTGTAGGGGTCGAGACTCACCTCCTGGCCCCGCCTCTTCACTGTCCGCTACTGGGTCTCTGCTCTCCCTGCTCCATGAGTTTTATCATACCTTGTCTTAAAACTATGTATGGTTCCTGCCTCCACTATATCCTTCTCTAGACTATTCCACTTCCTGACTACTCTGTGGCTGAAGCAATGCTTCCTAACATCCCTTTGACTCATCCGAGTCTTCAGCTTTCAGTTGTGTCCCCTTGTTTCTGTGTTCCCTCTCTGGAACATCCTGTCACTGTCTACCTTGTCAATTCCCCGCAGTATTTTGTATGTCGTTATCATGTCTCCTCTGTGTGTGCGTGTGTGTGTGTGTGTGTGGTGTGTGTTATCATTTTGTCAAAGGCATTTGTCGATAAGATTCTTCGTACCTTCAATAATTCCTAACATCTGTGTGACTTAACTTCCAGTTGTGACCCCTTGTTCCTGTGTCCCATCTCTGAAACATTCTGGCCCAGTCCATCTTGTCAGTTCTTCTCAGTATTTTGTATGTCGTTATCATGTCCCCCCTATCCCTCCTGTTCTCCAGTGTTGTCAGGTTGAGTTCTCTTAAGCTCTCCTCGTATTAAGTACCTCTTAGCTTCAGGACTAGTCTTGTTGCAAACTTGTATTTTCTCCAATTTCTTGACGTTTTTGGCCAGATGTGGGTTCCATACTGGTGCTGCATACTCCAATATGTGCCAGACGTACACGGGATAGTGTCGTGAATTACTCTTTACTTAGATGTCGAAACACTATATGTTTACCAGGCGCCCATATGCTTCAGCAGTTACTTGGAGATGTACTCGGTATGATGCTCACCCCAAGATCCTTTTCCTTGAGTGAAATTTACAGTCCTTGATCCCCTAGCCCGTACTCTGCAGTCTTCTTTGTCCTTCCCCAATCTTCATGACTGCCCTTGCTGGGGTTACACTCCAGTAGCCATCTGTCCGACCAGGCTTGCAGTCTGTCCAGATCCCCTTGTAGACTTACCTGATCCTTGTCCACTTGTATTCTCATTAGTTTCACATCGTTTGCGAACAGGGACTCCTGAATCTATCCTTTCCTTCTCTTCCGTCATGTGTGTGTGTGTGTGTGTGTGTGTGTGTGTGTGTGTGTGTGTGTGTGTGTGTGTGTATGTTACAGTGTTTTTATCACAAAAGAGGATGAGCAAGTGGAAAATGGACATAAAACAAAGAAGTCTTATTCTGTATCATTGCTTTGAAAAGTCTCCTGCTGCTGCTGCTGCTGCTATTATTACTGCTAATATTACTGCTACTACTACTACTATTGTTGTTATTACTACTACTTTTGTTGCTATTACTATTACTACATCTCATCCTCCACCTAATCTTCTCCCCCTCCACCACTTCCTTCACGCTCTCCCCCTCCACCACTTTTCCCCTCCCCTCCTTTACTTTCTCCTCCTCAGTACAAACCATTCATAGTTTTAGCAGACATTAATATCCAGACAGGAGTGACACATTTTTCAAGCTTCTTTGATCGACTTCACATACTCTGAGGAATTTCTCTCTCTCTCTCTCCTTTCTCTCTCTCTCTCTCTCTCTCTCTCTCTCTCTCTCTCTCTCTCTCTCTCTCCCCACCTCCCTTACATAGTAACATTTACTTTCACTCTACTGTTTCACTTCTATTGTTGTTGCTTTTACTCTGTATTCCTTTTTCCTCCCTACATCCCTTCCCTCCATCCCTATCCTCCATCCCTGCCCTCCATTGCCAATCCTCCATCCTAGCTCCTGGCCTCCTGAATCACCAGGTATCCATTAAACTTAATGGTCTGAAATAATCCCATTTATATGGCGAAGTTTGAACGAAATCCGCTCCCTCACGCCTTCCTTCCTTCCTTCCCTCCCTCACACCTTACTCCTTCCTTCCCTCCCTCACACCTTACTCCTTCCTTCCCTCCCTCACACCTTACTCCTTCCTTCCCTCCCTCACACCTTACTCCTTCCTTCCCTCACACCTTACTCCTTCCTCTCATTACCCTTCCCCTCACACCTTACTCCTTCCTTCCCTCCCTCACACCTTACTCCTTCCTCCCTCACACCTACTCCTTCCTTCCTCACACCTTACGCCTTCCTTCCTCCTCACACCTTACTCCTTCCTTCCCTCCCTCACACCTTACTCCTTCCTTCCCTCCCTCACATCTTACTCCTTCCCTCCTTACTCCTTCACTCTCTTCCTCCCTACCCACCTTACCCCTTCCCTACCCACCTTACCCCTTCCTTCCTCCCTACCACCTTATTCCTTCCTTCCCTCCTCCTACCACTTACTCCTTCCTCTCCCTCCCATCTTACTGCTTTCTCCTTCCTTCCTCCTACCTTCACTTCTTCCCTTCCCTCTCTTCCTCCACCTTACTTCTTCCCTCCCTCCTTACTCCTTCCTTCCCTCCCTCACCTTACTCCTTCCCTCCTTACTCCTTCACTCTCTTCCTCCTACCCACCTTACCCCTTCCCTACCCACCTTACCCCTTCCCTCCCTCCCTACCCACCTTACTCCTTCCCTCTCTTCCTCCCTCCATACCCACTTTACTCCTTCCCTCTCTTCCTTCCCATCTTAGTGCTTTCTCCCTTCTCTTCCTACCTTACTCCTTCACTTCTTGCCTCTTCCCTGTCTTCCTCCCCACCTTACTTCTTCCCTTCCCTCCTTACTCCTTTTCTTCTTACTCCTTCCCTTTTTATTCCCCCTTAGTACACTGTTTCAAGATTTGTTGAACGTCTTGCAAAGACTCGTCTGAGTAGGATGCCCAGGTATATCACATAACGGGTATATCACAGGTATATCAGTTACAGTATACCTCTTCAGTTGTAGTCGCAAATGGGTAACTGTTCAAAGTATGGTATATTAGATTGTGAACATTTCTTGTATGTTGTTGTTTAACTCTGTGCATTACAATCATATTGAACCGTTCCCTTGAACGAGTCTACCTGAACTTTTTACTCATTTCTGCAACATTGCAAGCTCCTGAAGATGTGTTGATTGCAACACGAAATTCCTAGAGCTATATATATATATTCCAATAAGAAATGATTATTTTAATAGTGATATGTAAAGCCTATCGACAAGACGATTAAGACTGCGTATCCAGTGTACAATAACACTGAAGGTTAGTACCAGCCTGCTGGTACACATGGTTCAGACGCATAACTTATCCCTGAACCAAACACTTGTTCTCCACTGCACGGAGACTAGAGGTGCATTGCTGTGTGTTCTGACTGATCCTCTCCTGTGTCCTGACTGATCCTCTCCTGTGTCGTGACTGATCCTCCCCTGTGTCGTGACTGATCCTCTCCTGTGTCGTGACTGATCCTCCTGTGTCGTGACTGATCCTCCTGTGTCGTGACTGATCCTCTCCTGTGTCATGACTGATCATCCTGTGTCATGACTGATCCCTCCGTGACAGCTGATCCTCCTTGTTATTAACTATCTACAAACAATTTACCATCGCTAGTAAGCTTGTCTGCTGATCTCTTTCTAACTGGTTCTCTGATTCAGACTATCTTATGTTAACTGATCTCGTCCTTTAGCTATGTATTCTTCCTGTTCAACTGTATTATTCATTTTAAGAGTTTTGTTATATATCCGTTATTTTTAAAATTTTCATGTAGTGAAATTGCTGCCTGATTAATTTAACGGTCGTTAACATTTTGTTAAATTTGCTTTATTTTTAAAGAAATAAAATTACCTACAGAAATTTTCAAAATATTTTTTCTAAGCAGTGTTGGCCTTAGTCCATGTACCTCTCACTCGAGGCCAAGTGAAAATAATGTAAAAATTCGAATCTTTCTTTACAGAGAACTCTGAAGCTGTGTAGTCATGAGTTTGAAATGTCTTACACGAGACACCTCTTTATGGTGTTTAATGCCACTACGTACTGTTAATGTTCTTAGTGGTTAGAGTGGAAGTCCCTGACCACATGAAAACAAACCACGTCTGCAAGCAGTAGTCAGGTACATGAATTCGCCCTGGCGAAATCGGACAGCCAGTGAGCGTTCAGAGTCCACAAGACACGGAGCTCACTCGGGCACGAGGGTCACGCCAGCCACCGCGAAATGAAATTCGCAGGAGTCCCCAGAGAGAAGCGGCAGTGTGTGGCCACCGATGACTCTTGCAAGATATAACTTCGACAAGTATCGTGGACATATTATTTTATGTAGATATATTATCTTAAGAACATAAGAACATAAGAAAGGAGGAACACTGCAGCAGGCCTGTTGGCCCATACTAGGCAGGTCCATCACAATCCGTCCCACTAACAGAATATTTGCTCAACCCAATTTTCAATGCTACCCAAGAAATAAGCTTTGACAATTCTACCCACTCATGCAGGAGTCCCACTCAAATCCAACCCTCTCACTCATGAATTTATCCAACCTAAATTTGAAACTACCCAAGGTCCTAGCTTCAATAACCCTACTAGGCAGACTGTTCCACTCATCAACTACCCTATTTCCAAACCAATACTTTCCTATATCCTTACGTAGACATATCCTATGTAGATATATCCTGTGTACATATATCCTATGCACATATATCCTACGTAGACATATCCTACAGGCGACTCGTAACTACTTTCTGAATTTGAATTCACTTTACAGTGATTTAAAAAAATTTATATGTACGGATTATTTGTGTATTAGATCGAATAATCTCAAAGTCAATAAGAGACATGTGCAACACCTGCGTATCTTTATTGTTGAAACGTTTCTCCTCCAGATGTTGCACACGTGTCTTATTCATCAACTTGTTAATATTGTATTCAATTTAATTTGTTGATCGTATTTATACAAATCAAGACAAGTGATTTGTTGGTAAATTAGACACATATGCAACACTTGGGTATCTTTATTGAGGAAACGTTTCGCCACACAGTGGCTTCATCAGTCCATAGATTGATGGACTGACAACATCGTCTCAAGATTGAGGGCCTGACAACCTCACACTCCTCCTGTTCTTCACGATTCTCCTTTGTATGGACTGATGAAGCCACTGTGTGGCGAAACGTTTCCTCAATAAAGATACCCAAGTGTTGCATATGTGTCTAATTTACCAACTCGTCGGTTCTCTGAACCATTCATTCACACAAGTGATTTGTACAGAGCAAAGACTTAGTTTTGGGGTGAAACAATAACAGCCTTGTGGATCAGTGTTTTTTATGTTGTATTTGCATATGTTTATGTTGCATCCTCCTGGGGACGTGCCTGGGACCAGCGTCTAGGACTAGACCCTCGAAATTCGGTCTAAGACCAGCCTTCCATGTAGATTGATCAACCAGGCTGTTGCTGCTTGCTGGTCGACATTGTCCAGGTCTGAGACTAAACTTAACGGCCTGCTTGCTGGCCAATATAGCCATCACAGCCTGGCTGATCTGTCACTTGGTTTCTATGATGGACTATAATGGAAAATATTTGTCTTGTAGGTTGACCACTGTACCAAGTAGGGAGGTGGGTGCTGGGGGTTCCAGGGGTGGGGGAAGAGGTGAGAAGGTACTTAAAAGGGGGAAAGAAGGAGGAGGGATAACAAAGGGGGGAAATAATGAAATAATAATAATGGTAATAATAATAATAAAATGATAATTAAGGAACCTTGGCCAAGGCGGCGAACTAAGGAAAGACTCCCACTGTATGCAAATGAGGATTGAGCCTTAATGACCCGTCAAATTATCTTGGCCCAGAAGCTAATGGGTGTCGGAAAACTTATTTTTCTTAATTTCTTGAAGAATTATGAGAGGCAGTTTTAAGTTCGTTTTTGCCCCCTGAGATTTATTTATTTCTTGTTACTTTCGCAAGTGTGTGTGTACTCACCTAGTTGTGGTTGCAGGGGTCGAGTCATAGCTCCTGGCTGTGTGTGTGTGTGTGTGTGTGTGTGTGTGTGTGAATCGAATTTCATTTATTCAGACTAATTTCATTTGCATGAATTTATTAGGTCACCCTGCCTTGGCGGGAGATGGCATTGTTAATTATATATATTGGAGTGTGAGCAAGGTAACATTTATGAAGGGTTTCAGGGAAACCGGCAGGCCGGACTTGATTCCTGAAGATGGAAAGTACAATGCCGGCACTCTGAAGGAGGGGTGTTATTGTTGCAGTTTTGTAGCTGTAGTGTAAGCACGCCTCTGGCAGACAGTGATGGAGTGAGTGATGATGAAAGTTTTTCTTTGTCGGGGCACCCTGCCTTGTTGGGAAACGGCCTATGTGTTATATATATATATAAGGCCACAAGACACGATAACGTAGTAATTCTAGGGGACTTTAACTTTAGTCAGATTGATTGGAATTTCATGACAGGGAATTTAGAATCTAACGACTTTTTAGAAGTAGTTCAGATTGCTTTTTGAAGCAGTTGTAACAGAACCTACAAGGGAAATAACCTACTTGACTTGGTTCTGGCAAGCAAGGAAACCCTTGTTAATAATTTAGAAATTACAGAGGAACTCGGCTCAAGCGACCACAAGTCAATTACCTTTAGCATTGAATGGATGTATGATAGTAGGGATAATTCAGTAATGGTCCCAGATTTTTTGCTTAGCAGATTATAATGGACTTAGAGAACACTTATCAACTGGGGACTGGGGTGAAGAAGAGAGGTATCAATATGACAGTTTTCTTAACACTATGCAGGCTGCCCAAAGAACATTTATCCCATATAAAGAAATTAGATCAAGTAGAAATGACCCAAAATGGATGAATAATGGCTCAAATATCTTTAGGGCAGAAGAAAGGAATTTATAGGCGCATAAAAGAGGTGAGGGTCATCTTATAAATCAGTATACTGACATTAAGAGGGACGTTAAAAGGAATAAGAAAAGCTAAACGGGACTATGAAATTAAAGTTGCTAGATTCAAAACTAACCAAAAGTTTTCCAGGTTTATAGAAAAAAGTTAGGGATAAGATAGGTCCCTTAAAAATAATCTTAGGCATCTTACTGACAAGGAGAATGATATGTGCTCTATTTTTAATAATTATTTTCTCTCGGTTTTCACACAGGAAGACATTAATATCCCAGTAATTAATTTTTACAGAGGCCCAGAAGAAGATAAATTATGTAATATCACAGTCACTAGCGAAATGATTATGAAACAGCTGGACCGACTGAAACAAAATAAATCGCCGGGTCCTGATGAGCTTTTGCAAGGGTTCTTAATGAATGCAAAATGGAACTCTGTGAACCAATATCTAACATTTTTAATTTATCTCTTCAAACAGGTGTAGTGTCTGATATGTGGAAGATGGCTAATGTAATTCCTATTTTTAAAGCAGGGGACAAGTCACTACCGTCAAACTACCGCCCAATAAGCCTGACCTCAATTGTAGGCAAATTACTAGAGTCAATTATAGCTGATATTATTGAAGCCATCTAGATAACCATAATTTGATTAATGATACCCAGCATGGATTCACGAGGGCCGTTCCTGCCTATCTAATTTATTAACCTTCTTCAGTAAAGCTTTTGAGGCTGTTGATCACGATAAAGAATTCGATATTGTTTATTTAGACTTTAGTAAGGCTTTTGATAGAGTACCGCACCAGAGACTGTTAAAGAAAGTGGCAGCTCATGGCATTGGGGGAAAAGTGCTGTCATGGATCGAGTCATGGCTCACCAATAGGAAGCAGAGAGTGTGCATAAATGGGGTTAAATCCGAATGGGGACTTGTAACAAGTGGTGTTCCACAGGGATCAGTCTTAGGCCCATTGTTATTTATAATATATATCAATGACCTTGATGAGGGAATTACTAGTGATATGAGCAAATTCGCCGACGACACGAAGATAGGTAGGATAATTGATTCAAACATAGATGTCATAGAACTTCAGGAAGATTTAGACAAACTTAATTCGTGGTCAGAAAAGTGGCAGATGCAGTTCAATGTAGATAAATGCAAGGTTCTGAAGCTCGGGAGTGTCCATAACCCAAGCACTTATAAGTTAAATAACGTAGAACTTAGCCATACAGATTGCGAGAAGGACTTGGGGGTGATGGTAAGCAGCAACCTTAAACCAAGACAGCAATGCCTAAGCGTACGTAATAAGGCAAATAGATTACTGGGATTTATATCAAGAAGTGTTAGCAACAGAAGTCCAGAGGTTATATTACAGCTTTATACATCATTAGTAAGGCCTCACCTAGATTACGCAGCTCAGTTCTGGTCTCCATATTACAGAATGGACATAAATTCGTTAGAAAACATTCAGCGTAGAATGACTAAATTAATACATAGCATTAGAAATCTTCTTACGAAGAAAGATTGAAGACCTAAATTACATTCACTTGTAAGACGTAGAATGAGGGGGGACATGATCGAGGTATACAAGTGGAAAATGGGTATTAACAAAGGGATATAAATAAGGTCTTGAGGATATCTTCCAAGAGAGAACCCGCAATAATGGATTCAGTTAGATAAGTTTAGATTTAGAAAGGATATAGGAAAGTATTGGTTTGGAAATAGGGTAGTTGATGAGTGGGAAAAGTCTGCCTAGTAGGGTTATTGAAGCTAGGACCTTGGGTAGTTTCAAATTTAGGTTGGATAAATTCATGAGTGAGAGGGTTGATTTGGGGTGGGACTCGCCATGAGTGGGTAGAATTGTCAAAGCTTATTTCTTTGGGGAGCATTGAAAATTGGGTTGAGCAAATATTCTGTTAGTGGGACGGATTGTGAAGGACCTGCCTAGTATGGGCCAACAGGCCTGCTGCAGTGTTCCTCCTTTCTTATGTTCTTATGTTCTTATATATATATATATATATATATATATATATAATTAACAATACCATCTCCGCCAAGGCAGGGTGACCTAATGAAGAAAACACATTCACCAGCATTCACTCAGTCGTTGTCTTGCCAGAAGTGTGCTGTCATCACAGTTCTGATGACCCTCTGACTGCAACATCCTCGCCCCTTCTTCAGAGTACTGGTACTGTATTTCCCACCTCCAGGACTGTAGCATCGTCACACACACACACACAACACAAAACAATACAAACATCGTAAATAGTGAAACGAGCGACAAATCTGGTGCATCCTGGAAGTCGTTCCAGTCAGTGTAAACCAGAAAACCAGCGCCTGCAAGAACGCTCTCTGGATTGAGGCGGATTCTAATGGAATCCCGTATCTCAGGCACTTTAAAAGAGTTAACGTGGGACGAGCGAGCAAGTTGGTGTAGCAACTTAGTGACACCAACTGGGGGAATTTTACGCCTGTGAAGTAGACTGGAGAGTTGGCTGAAGGGGATGGTTGGCTGAGGGGAAGGGGATGGTTGGCTGATTGGCTGAGAGGAAGGGGAACACAAGAACACACACAAGAACACAAGAAAGGAGGAACACTGCAGCAGGCCCGTTGGCCCATACTAGGCAGGTCCCTCACACTCCATCCCACTAACAGAACATTTGCTCAACCTAATTTTCAATGCTACCCAAGAAATAAGCTTTGATAATTTTATTTACTCATGTGCAATTCCCACTCAAATCCAACCCCTTTCACTCATGAAGGAGAAGGATATTTAGCTGGTTGCCTAGCTTTACAGGACAGGGACATAGTACTAACACCAGCCATACTGGACAGAACCACAGTACCAACACCAGCCATACTGGACAGAACCATAGTACCAACACCAGCCATACTGGAGAGAACCACAGTACCAACACCAGCCATACTGGACAGAATCACAGTACCAACACCAGCCATACTGGACAGAACCATAGTACCAACACCAGCCATACTGGACAGAACCACAGTACCAACACCAGCCATACTGGACAGAATCCAGTACCAACACCAGCCATACTGACGAACCACAGTACCAACACCAGCCATACTGGACAGAACCATAGTACCAACACCAGCCATACTGGACAGAACCACAGTACCAACACCAGCCATACTGGACAGAACCATAGTACCAACACCAGCCATACTGGACAGAACCACAGTACCAACACCAGCCATACTGGACAGAACCACAGTACCAACACCAGCCACATTACAGTCTGATAAAAGTTGCATTAGACAGCCAAACACCCTCAAGGCAGCAGTACTGGAACCAACAACAATTTCGCCAATATTAACCAACATTACACGAGTGCAGACGTACACAGATAGTGGAACCTCATTCATCTTTCCAAATATACGAGGAATAAAAAGAATGATGAGAAACCCATCAGTGTACACACTCGTCCTGCTCAGAGAAACCAATGTTTGGAGTTTCACGAAGTACCATACCAGTGTTGTCTTAGTGAACTCTGGATCCACATTTATATTTGTGTAGATGTGAAATAAGTGGAAGATATGTTGTTTTATGATGTGGGTGAAGTGCTTTGGAATAAAAGTTAATAAAAGCCAGTTATTGTAACTATAGAGCAAAAAGGCACAATACCGTGACTAGAACAATGCACAGATAACCCGCAAATACGAGAGAGAAACTTACCACGACGTTTCGGTCCGACTTGGAGAATTGACTGTCACAGTGTAACCGAAACGTCGTTATAAGGTTTGTCCCATGTGCGGGTTATTTGTGTACTGTAATTATCTTCATAATAAAACCACCATCAACACAACAGTTTCAATGGCTAGGGACACCTGTCTGGGAAACCTTGAAAACCTAACCTCAGTATTATCCTCGAGAGTTTCATACCAGAGAACTCCTGAGCCTGCCACAGTACGGGTGGGGATTAAACTCGTGGCAGGAAGTTCCAGGCCAGCGCGTAAGCCACTGGGCAGTTTTACGACTAACTTGCCGCGAGTTCAATCTCCACCCGTACTGTGGTTTGTTTTCAATCATGTCATTACGGTTTCGTGAGTCGTGATCGTGTTAGGCAGAGTTACCACTGAACCAGCAGATAACAACAACAATGTTGATGTTGACAGAGGGTGAGGTGTTTATTATATACTTAACAGTGTTAAATAACACACTGTTGATGACAGCCATGTTGATGGTCCCTCTCCCTCCCTCCAACACTATCCTTCCCTCCCTTACACGCACTCTTTAGCACTATCCCTCACTCCCTGCCTCCCACACTTCCTCCAACACTATCCTCACTCCCTGCCTCCCACACTTCCTCCAACACTATCCCTCACTCCCTGCCTCCCACACTTCCTCCAACACTATTCCACACTCCCTGCCTCCCACACTATCCCACACTCCCTGCCTCCCACACCTCCGCTCCCACTATCTCTCCCTGCCTCCCACACTATCCCACACTCCCTGCCTCCCACACTATCCCACACTCCCTGCCTCCCACACTATCCCACACTCCCTGCCTCCCACACTATCCCACACTCCCTGCCTCCCACACTATCCCACACTCCCTGCCTCCACACTATCCCACACTCCCTGCCTCCACACTTCCTCCACACTATCCCACTCCCTGCCTCCCACACTATCCCACACTCCCTGCCTCCCACACTATCCCACACTCCCTGCCTCCCACACTATCCCACACTCCCTGCCTCCCACACTCCCTGCCTCCCACACTCCCTGCCTCCCACACTCCCTGCCTCCCACACTCCCTGCCTCCCACACAAGTGTTGCAGGCGCCTCACTGTCAATTGAGAATAAATAAGGAACATAAAGGGAAATAATAGAATACACTTGCAAATGTTGTGCGTCCCCCCAGGATTTATTCCTGAACTGTGATCCTTCCTTCCCCCCTCCCGTCCCCCTCCTCCCCACCTTCCCCTCCTCTCCCCTCCCCTCCTTCCTTACCTCCTCCTCCACTTCCACGTCCCCTCGTTCTCTTACCCATCCTCGCTTCCCCTCCGTTTTCCCTCTCCTTTCCTTCCTCTTCCACCTCTCCCTTTCCCTCCTCCCCTTAACCCCTCCTTTTTACCCCTCCTTTCTTTACCCCTCCTTTCTTTACTCCCTCCCTATATTTTCCCTCCTATATTTACTTCCCTCCCATATTTACCTCTCCCTCCCTCGCCTCACCCATTTCTCCCTCTGTCAAGTTCCCTTCACCTCCTTCCCTTCTTTCCCTTCGAACATTTTCCCCACTATCCTCTTCCCCTCTGGACGTTCATCAACAGCCTGGTTGATCAGAGACTGAGCCGCTCTTAGCAGATCGAGCCTACGTCAAGCCTTGAACTGACTCACGGGTTTAGAGCTCTCTTTATAATGGAAGTGAGGTTAAGAGAGCGAGGAATGTAGAAGGAATGAGATGGAAGAATTTGAAGTGGGAGGGAGAGAAAGTCTGAAGGATCAGTATTACCAAGTCTGAAGGTAGTCAGGTAGTACCAAGGGTCAGTTACCAAGTTTGAAGGATCAGTAGTACCAAGTTTGAAGGTTCAGTAGTACCAAGTCTGAAGGATCAGTAGTACCAAGTTTGAAGGATCAGTAGTACCAAGTTTGAAGGATCAGTAGTACCAAGTCGAAGGATAGAGTCCAAGTTTGAAGGATCGGAGTAGTACAAGTTAAGTCAGTAGCAAGTTTAAGGCAGTAGTGCACAAGTTGAAAGAAGTTGGAGTAGTACAAGTTGAAGGTCAGTAGTACCAAGTTTAAAGGTCAGAACAAGTTGAAGGACGTATCTTCAACGTTGAAGTAAGCCAAGTTTGAAGGATCAGTAAGTAAGCTACCATCAGACATTAAAGACTGATAAATTGAAGTATGCAAAAGGCCTTCCTGAAGTAAGGCATACCAAGACTACGGAATTAAACCAAATCGGGATGGAAGAGAGAGAGAGAGAGAGAGAGAGAGAGAGAGAGAGAGAGAGAGAGAGAGAGAGAGAGAGAGAGAGAGAGACATAATAACAAACAAAATATGAGTAGGTACGATAGGACCCGAAAGGCTGAGAGGAAATGAATCTGGCAAGAGGCAAGTTGAGAGGCGGGGCCAGGAGCTATGACTCGACCCCTGCAACCACATACGAGTACACACACATACACACACAACAACACACACACACACAACCTTTCCTGACATCTTGCCTTTAATTTTTCATTAGTAACTTCTCAAAAGACTGTTCGCTGCTTCAAAATTTCTTCTGATTTCGTTAAATGATTATAGTAAGGTAGTTATAACTACCATAATTATATAGCAATAACTACCATAACCATAACTATCATACTATGCATATATAGTATGGTAGTTATACTACTATATATAGCAATAACTCCATACTTACATATTTGCATATTGTATGGTAGTTATTGTTATAACATACTCATAGTTTTATTATTGTCATACCTTTATGAAATGTGTCACCAAAACTTTAAACTACCGCAGAATATGTAGACACAAGTCTACATTGACGTTAGTCTAAAGTGGCTATATTATAGACGTAAATGTATAATGTAACTTTTGTTTTATTATGGACCTATAACTACTATGGTTATAATTGTTGTTGTAAACAATAACATTCTTGAACTGTTATAAATACAACATTATTGCGTCGCTTTAATTAACAGTTTCGATTAATGACGTCTGTTAACAATTTCGATTAATGACGTCTGTTAACAATTTCGATTAATGACGTCTGTTAACAAATTCGAACGTTGACAATTTGATTTTTCTTTGAAGAGTGTACGAGTTGTTGTTTTGTCAGTCGATCCAAGCGTTCGTCTTTGTTTTCCACCGGATGCTCTTTTGTTTTCACCAGATCCTCTTTTGTTTTCACCAGATCCTTTTTTTGTTTTCAATGGATCCTCTTGTTTTCACCAGATCCTCTTTTATTTTCACTAGATCCTCTTTTGTTTTCACCAGATCTTGTGTTTCACCAGATTGTCTTTTGTTTTCTACCAGATGCTCTTTTATTTTCGCCAAATCCTCTTTCGTTTTCACTAGATAATCTTTTTTTCTACAGTTCCTCTTGTTTTCACCAGATAATTCTTTTGTTTTCACCAGATCCTCTTTTGTTTCTCCCAACGGGGTATCGGATCCGCTGTTTCCATATGGAGATCATCTTTATTGCACTTCCCCCCCCTCCCCGGCCGAGCCTCATATTTCACTCTCTGCTCTATAGTTCTTCCGGTAAATCCAATTAAGTCTTATTTATCGTTCGTGAAATAGGCTTTAATCGTATTTCTATGCGTGGGGAGGAGATGGGAAGGGAGGGGTGGGTGGGTAAGGGAAGCCAAACCCCTTTACTTCCCCATCCCCCCTTCCCCCCCTCATCTTCCCACGAGTTGCCAACACCTGCGGTGATTTTATCGCTCACACGATGAGCGTAGAGCTCATATTTATGATTGAGGAGAGCATAAAAGCACCTTTATGGTACACCTCCGGAAATGTGCGGCGTAATGTGGAACCAATCACCAGAAAATTCGGAATTAATTTCTGAGGTATGTGTCATTAACTTAGTGTGATACCAGGGTCATTACTAAGACGTGTTCTAACTTAGTGTGATACCAGGGTCATTACTAAGACGTGTCTCTAACTTAGTGTGATACACTCAGGGTCATTCCATTGAGGGGGTGGTGTCTGTGGTTTTGATTTAGGACTGTCCACTTGGTCATTTTCTTGATGGGCCATGTGGTCCCTGTGGTACCTGTGGTACCTGACTGCAGTATATAAGCCACTTCTCCGCGCATATGCAGTACATTTCTTAAGATTGGTGGACTGAACACAGACTCCAGGCTAATTACTTCAATCTTCTCGTTTTGCACCGTTTTCTGTATTAGACAGAAGAAGTCACTGGCTGGTGGTACGTTTCCTCAGTAAAGATTCCCAAGTGTCTCATTCTTCAAGTACCGGACCATTGCCACATGGTTACGGATACAATGGAAGACAAAATGCGAATGTAGCAGAGAAGGATTTAAGAAAGTTTCTAACAAATCAAACAAAGAGTAATACTGAAAAAGGTAAAATCAGCGACTGGCAGAGTGAAAAACTAGTTCTTTAAAGCACAGTACTCACCCCAGTTCTTTAATTCTCATATCCAACTTAAACCAAAACATAAACAAACTCTCCAAGCTGATATAAAACAAGTCTTGCAGTGGGACGCAGGAAGCAATATGATATTCAGTAAGGGCAAATTTCAGTTACTTTGCTGTAGAATAATTAAGAAAAAAACTTGAACGAGTATAAAAAAAAACTTAAGAGTCAGTACCGTGGGAGATTAATGCGAGGGACTTAGGAGTGATAATGTCAGATCATCTTACATTCAAGGAGCACAACAGTGTTACTGTCACAGAAGCCAGGAAAATAATAGGCTGGATTACTAGAACTTTAAATGATAGTGTCTAAATTATCTTTTTACGTTTAATTAGGAACATTGTTGTGCGCCATCAGATCATTTTAAGAGAGCCAGACGAGATGATATCTGCAGAGCGCAGGAAACTGATAGGATGGATATGATGTTAATGAAGCATAATTCACTCGTTTCAAAGAAGCTAGTGTCCAATAAAAGCCTTTAAAATGAGATGATCCATATTCTGGAGGAAACTGATAGGATGGATAATGAGAACATTCATTCAAGAGATGCCAAGCCAATGATGATCCTTTTTAAATCACTTTTTCTATCTAGGCTGGAATACTGCTGTACATTAACATCCCCATTCAAAGCAGGTGAAATTGCAGATCTAGAGAATGTACAGAGAACCTTTACTGCACATATAAGTTCTATCAAACACCTTAACTACTGGGAACGCTTGGAAGCACTTGACTTGTACTCAGTGGAGCGCAGGCGAGAGAGATACATCATAATCTACACCTGGAAGATCCTGGAGGGACTGGTCCCTAATCTGCACACAGAAATCACTCCCTACGGAAGCAAAAGACTTGGCAGATGATGCAACGTACCCCTAGTGAAAAGTAGGGGCGCCATTAGTACACTAAGGGAAAACACAATAAGTGTCCGGGGCCCAAGACTGTTCAACAGCCTTCCACCAGCCATAAGGGTAATTACCAATAGACCCCTGGTTGTCTTCAAGAGGGAGCTGGACAGATACCTAAAGTCAGTGCCGGATCAGCCAGGCTGTGGTTCGTACGTTGAACTACGTCGACCAGCAGTAATAGCCTCGTTGATCAGGCCCTGATCCACCGGGAGGCCTGGTCATGGACTGGGCCGCGGGGGCGTTGATCCCCGGAACACCCTCCAGGTAGGTAGGTAGATTTCAGGTAGACTCCAGGTAGGTAGACTTCAGGTAGACTCCAGGTAGGTAGGTAGACTTCAGGTAGACTCTGATAAATTTAATCAGGTACCTAAATTATTTTGAATGCCTGAAATCCCTTAAACTATTCTCTCTACAACTTAGATAAGAAAGATGCATCATAATTTACAACTGGAAAAATTCTGAGATGAGTCCCAAATCTTCACAGCGAAATTAGTCCCTTGGAGAGCAGGAGTAATGAGGTAAGATAGAGAACACAAGAGTAAAGGGAGGAAGACTTCAACACTCTCCCTTCATACTTAAGGGAAATTACCAAGAGTTTTCTGGGTGTCTTCGGAAGACAACTTGATAAGTTCGTCAAGTTAGTTCCTAATCAACCCGGCTGAACTGCGTGTGTCCAGCACCAACAACTTGGTTGATCAGGCCATCAACCAGGAGGTCTGGCCTGGGACCGGGTCGCTTCTCAGTGAACCCCCGGAATTGTGTACAGGTAAACTATACAGGTAACACGTGTGACGATAACTTGTAGATAGTAAAAGAGGCGCCTCTGCATTTTCAAGAAATTGATTGGAACGATGTTGAGGCGGACAATAATACATGAAAGAAATGTCTAGAAGAGTTTGCTGTGCTGTTCAGCTTTGATCAAGACAACTTTCTTTTAGGTTGACGCTTTCTATGTTATGGTGA
Source organism: Cherax destructor (assembly GCA_009830355.1). Taxonomy (NCBI): domain Eukaryota; kingdom Metazoa; phylum Arthropoda; class Malacostraca; order Decapoda; family Parastacidae; genus Cherax; species Cherax destructor. Next base: position 97,876 of record WNWK01000106.1, on the reverse strand, counting down.
TGGAAACTGTTTATTCTCCTTTCCACACACTGAGACGCACTTGTTTTTGTACACCGTGAGATACACGCCTCTCTCTATATATATATACCTTGTGTTTCCAGCTCTTTCAACCTCGGGGAACAATATATATTCTTAAACTAGTTGTCATATTGGCCATGATGTATATATGAGTTATCACCAGTTGGGTCTTTCCGCTTGTTGCTCTCCTGACCAGGATGTGTACACCCTTAAATATACTGTTAAAATATTCATTTTTACTGTCTTTATGATGGTATGTTCACTCAGAGGATGAGTGACACTACCTGTACTGTCTTTATGATGGTATGTTCACTCAGAGGATGAGTGACACTACCTGTACTGTCTTTATGATGGTATGTTCACTCAGAGGATGAGTGACACTACCCTGTACTGTCTTTATGATGGTATGTTCACTCACAGTATGAGTGACACTACCCTGTACTGTCTTTATGATGGTATGTTCACTCACAGTATGAGTGACACTACCCTGTACTGTCTTTATGATGGTATGTTCACTCACAGTATGAGTGACACTACCCAGTACTGTCTTTATTATGGTAGTGTCACTCACAGTATGAGTGACACTACCCAGTACTGTCTTTATGATGGTAGTGTCACTCACAGTATGAGTGACACTACCCAGTACTGTCTTTATGATGGTAGTGTCACTCACAGTATGAGTGACACTACCCAGTACTTAGATGGAGTGTCACCACAGTATGAGTGACACTACCCAGTACTGTCTTTATGATGGTAGTGTCACTCACAGTATGAGTGACACTACCCAGTACTCTCGCTTCTCGAGGCAAAATGAAAAAAAAGAAAAACCACAACAATTGTTTCTAGCAGTATATTTAAAGTTTGTAGAACTCTCAAGACTTATTTTAAACTGATGGTGATATTTGTCAGTAGGAGTTGGTACAAATGTGAAAGTTACATCTCTCAGTACTTGGTGAGGGCGTCTCAACATGGTCTGGACTGATTTTGATCAAGCTATGCATATAGATCTGAGGGTTGCTAACAGGGCAAGCCATTAAGTTTGGGTAAGCCAGGTCAAAGGTGAAAAAAAAATAACGAGTGGTTTTGGCAGAAATATTATATGCAGCTTGTGTGTTTGACTGAATGCTAAATTCTGTGAGTTAAACGTGGGTCCGATTGAATATTACTGTTAATACTTGTTGTTGTTGGTTAGGTTTGAACACTGTCGACTACACGAAGGTTATTAAGGCTGTATTTCACCTTGATGATTGTGAGAAATCAAGAAAGTGCTTAGAAGCTCACTATTTTTTTGTGTGTTTTTTACACACACACACACACACACACGCACGCACGCACGCACGCACGCACACAGAAATGGACAGAGACAGGATGTTCCAGAGATGGGACACAGCAGCAAGGGGTCACAATTGGAATTGAAGACTCAGATGAATCACAGGGATGTTAGGAAGTATTTCTTCAGTCACAGATTTGTCAGGAAGTGGAATAGTCTGGGAAGTGATGTAGTGGAGGCAGGATCCATACATAGCTTTAAGAAGAGGTATGATAAAGCTCATGGAGCAGAAGAGTGACCTAGTAGCGACAGTGAAGAAGCGAGGCCAGGAGCTGTGAATCGACCCCTGCAACCACAACTAGGCGAGTACACATAAATGTGCTATTGTTTATCACTTATTGTATGACTTTATTAATACATGTGTGTTAGCTTTGATCTCTTACTGTATAATCATTTGAACGTTTCACCAAAAAATGCACATCGGAAATAGACGATGTTTCGATCCTTCCTGGACTATTGTCAAGTCGAAACTGAAAGAAATGGAGTTTAGATTTTAAAACCTAAATAGCCTAACTATATTGTGACAATCCCCTATATCCCATCCTGGTGGAGGGTAATGGCTAGTTATTTAAAAGGTTGTGCACCTGGCCTAGTTATTGCACCATATCCTGTGGACAAAAGTGGCTAGTTTATTGTAGTAATGATGGTAATGGTGATACCTGAAGAATGTTTTCAAAGTGAGTGCCCCCGCGGCCTAGTCCCAGACCAAGCCTCCTGGTGGATCAAGGCTTGATCAACCAAGTTGTCATTACTAGCCGCACAGAGTTCATCGTATGAGCCACACAGCCTGGTTGCCCAGGGACCGACTTTAAGAACTTATCAAATTCCCTCTTGAAGACAGCCAGAGATCTGTTGGTAACCCCCCCCCCCCTCCTCCTTATGTATGATTCCAGGAAGGTGAAAAGTTTAGGGTCTCTTTCACTCATTTTGTTGTCAGTGTGTATACCTAGAGAGGTACCCATTGCACCCCTGCTTTTCATTGGGGGTATTTGGTACAGTCTATCAAGTGTCTTGTTTGCGTAGGAAGTACAGTGGTACCTCTACTTACGAGCACCTCCCAACTCGAACAATTATGTAAGTGTATTTTTGTAGGTGCTTTGTAAGTGTGTTTTAGGGGTCTGAAATGGATTAACCTAATTTTCATTATTTCTTATGGGAAAAATTTCTTCGGTATCGCACTTCAATAGCCGACTGACAAGTTTTGCTCGTAAGTAGAGAGTGACTGTAATTCATGTTTGTTGAATTGGGGCCAGTCTTTCTAGGATTATCCAAGCGTAAGTTGTCATGTATCTTTCTCGCAAACGTACCAGGGAGTTGAGGGACTACAAACGTTCTCAGGAATTGCGGTTCTTAAGTGAACTTATACGTACAGTGAAGGTTCTTTGTACGTTCTCCAGGGGAGGTAAAGGGGAAGCTGTCCTGTAATGATGCGATGATAATGGATGTGGTAGTAATAGTTAATTGTACTATTAGCAGCAGTAGTAGTAACTATAGCGGATATTACGAAGTATCAGCAGTGAGCAGTAGTGATGGTGGTGGTAAAGGAGTTAGTAATGGCAGTGACAGTAGTAATTGTGGTGTACTAGTAGTAATATTAAAAGCAGATAGTATGGGTGATGGTAGTAAACTGGTAGAAATAGTTGCAGTGGTAGTAATGGATGGTAGTAGTTGTGGTAGCAGCAGTGGTAATAGCAGAGGAAGAGGGATACTAGTGGGGATATGAGATAGTGGTGTCGGTGACAGTGGGTGGGTAATTTAGACAGTGAGTGATAGCGGTGACAGGAGGATGAAAGTGGTGGTGAGGATGGTAGTGACAGTGTGGTGGAGAGGGTGGGGGGGTGTTATGGAGTCTCGTGGGAGGAATTGTTGGAGAGGGTGGGGTGGCAGTAGTGACAGTAGGTGATGGAGAAGGGAGTGGGAGGATTGTTGAAGAGGGTGGGGGGTGGGTGTGATTGGGAGAATTGCTGGGGGGGGATTGTTAGAGAAGATGGAGGTGGGGTTGGTGACAGTAGTTGGTGGAGCGGGTGAAGGTGTGGTGAGGAGTATTTTGTGGGGGATTATTGCAGAGGGTGGGGGTAGTGGTAGTGACAGTACGTAGTGGGGATTGTTGTGGGTGGAATTAAATGGTGTGTTGTGGTATGATGTCTCACCACTAATCGTTAATATTGTTGTCCACAATTACTATCGCATTTGCTTTGTTTCGTAAGGTGAAGTCTACGATCTTTCCTTAATTCATGGTATAACTTAACAAATCTTTGAGGACAACTGTGTTGCAGAGGTGAGAGCACAGGTTGACAAGGACACCACAAATTCATGATCCTATGGCCATGCCATGTTCCTGTCTGTTGGTGTGAGACTCTATTCTTGTTTATGTTTTTGGTCATGTTAAATAGGTCTCTGAGGTGTGCGTTGTTAATGGTGCTTAGTAATTTGGACATGCGTTTGGCAAGGGTGCAAATACATACAGTGATGTTGATTGTGGGGTTGTGGGGGTGGTGGAGAGGGTTGTGGGGGTGGTAGATGATAGTAAGGGAAGGGTGAATATTTCACTGTGTCCTTTGAGTAGAAAGTGACAACCTCAAACATTTATCCGGTAACCTTTTCCATGTCTAGCCACCACCTCGTCTATTCCCACTACCCAACACCACCGCCTCTATCTCAACTAGCCACCGCCTCCTCCTGCCCCACTAGTCATCACTGGCGCTGGTAAATCATCTTAGTGGTGTTTCCTCTTGATAATGTCTCTGGTGGTGTACTGATAACACTAATATTACATTTACTGGGGATAATGCTCCCTCTTGTTGACAGTGTTACTGACGGTGTTACTGTTCCTTGTTGCTGCTGCCCAAGTGGCGACGTTCCCGTTACTGTTATCTGTTGTTGATGTTATTGTGATAGGGTATTGATGCTTTAGCTTTTCTTGTTCTTGCTGCTGATGCAACAGCTATAGCAGCAGAAATAGCAACAACAGAAGTAGCAGCAACAACAACAGTAGCAGCAGCAACAACAATAGAGAAACAACAGCAGCAATATCAGTAACTACAACAGCAGCAGCAGCGGCAACAACAACAGCAACAATCGCTCCAAAATAATATTAAAAAGTCATTGAGCAGGTGAACACAACTAATTCAGTAATTTAAAGATAATTTAGTTGTCCAGTGTATGAACAAGTGTAAAGTACACAGGTGCTTTTCCAGTGCCTGTACGGCGCCGTGCAGTGCACGAACAACTCTAAGGTACACAGGTCACTCTTGGTTAAATTCTTTACATTTAACCACTTAATAACTATTGTAAAAGTTTGAAATTAAGTGCCACTTAACACTTGTTCACGCCTAGCTCAAGGTTTCCTTGTACTGAACGTACTGTACTATACTGGCAGCCAGACTGTTGCACATATCCATCACAGCCTGGTGTTAATCTGGCACCTCTTGAAGACTTCCACACTTATCCCATCAGTGTTTCTGATATCTTCTGTTAAGATGTTAAGAACTCTTGATATTACTTATCAAACCACGTTACTTGTGCCTTACACTGCTGAGGGTTCTATTAGTGACGTGTTACACTGCTGAGGGTTCTGTTAGTGACTTGTTACACTGCTGAGGGTTCTGTTAGTGACGTGTTACACTGCTGAGGGTTCTGTTAGTGACGTGTTACACTGCTGAGGGTTCTGTTAGTGACGTGTTACATTGCTGAGGGTTCTGTTAGTGACGTGTTTGCTGAGGTTCTGTTAGTGACGTGTTACACTGCTGAGGGTTCTGTTAGCGACGTGTTACACTGCTGAGGGTTCTGTTAGTTACGTGTTTTGCTGAGGGTTCTGTTAGTTACGTGTTTGCTGAGGGTTCTGTTAGTGACGTGTTACACTGCTGAGGGGTTTTGTTAGTGACGTGTTACACTGCTGAGGGTTCTGTTAGTGACGTGTTACACTGCTGAGGGTTCTGTTATCGACGTGTTACACTGCTGAGGTTCTGTTAGTTACGTGTTACACTGATGAGGGTTCTTTTAGTGACGTGTTACACTGCTGAGGGTTCTGTTAGCGACGTGTTACACTGCTGAGGGTTCTGTTAGTGACGTGTTACACTGCTGAGGTTCTTTTAGTGACGTGTTACACTGCTGAGGGTTCTGTTAGCGACGTGTTACACTGCTGAGGGTTCTGTTAGTTACGTGTTTGCTGAGGGTTCTGTTAGTGACGTGTTACACTGCTGAGGGTTCTGTTAGTGACGTGTTTGCTGAGGGTTCTGTTAGTGACGTGTTACACTGCTGAGGGTTCTGTTAGTGACGTGTTACATTGCTGAGGGTTCTGTTAGTGACGTGTTTGCTGAGGGTTCTGTTAGTGACGTGTTTGCTGAGGGTTCTGTTAGTGACGTGTTACACTGCTGAGGGTTCTGTTAGTGACGTGTTACACTGCTGAGGGTTCTGTTAGCGACGTGTTACACTGCTGAGGGTTCTGTTAGTTACGTGTTTGCTGAGGGTTCTGTTAGTTACGTGTTTGCTGAGGGTTCTGTTAGTGACGTGTTACACTGCTGAGGGTTCTGTTAGTGACGTGTTACACTGCTGAGGGTTCTGTTAGCGACGTGTTACACTGCTGAGGGTTCTGTTAGTTACGTGTTACACTGCTGAGGGTTCTTTTAGTGACGTGTTACACTGCTGAGGGTTCTGTTAGTGACGTGTTACACTGCTGAGGGTTCTGTTAGCGACGTGTTACACTGCTGAGGGTTCTGTTAGTGACGTGTTACACTGCTGACGGTTCTGTTAGCGACGTGTTACACTGCTGAGGGTTCTGTTAGCGACGTGTTACACTGCTGAGGGTTCTGTTAGTGACGTGTTTGCTGAGGGTTCTGTTAGCGACGTGTTACACTGCTGAGGGTTCTGTTAGTGACGTGTTACACTGCTGAGGGTTCTGTTAGCGACGTGTTACACTGCTGAGGGTTCTGTTAGTGACGTGTTACACTGCTGAGGGTTCTGTTAGCGACGTTTTACACTGCTGAGGGTTCTGTTAGTGACGTGTTACACTGCTGAGGGTTCTGTTAGTGACGTGTTACACTGCTGAGGGTTCTGTTAGTGACGTGTTACACTGCTGAGGGTTCTATTAGTGACGTGTTACATTGCTGAGGGTTCTGTTAGTGACGTGTTACACTGCTGAGGGTTCTGTTAGCGACGTGTTACACTGCTGAGGGTTCTGTTAGTTACGTGTTTGCTGAGGGTTCTGTTAGTGACGTGTTACAATGCTGAGGGTTCTGTTAGTGACGTGTTACACTGCTGAGGGTTCTGTTAGTGACGTGTTACATTGCTGAGGGTTCTGTTAGTGACGTGTTTGCTGAGGGTTCTGTTAGTGACGTGTTTGCTGAGGGTTCTGTTAGTGACGTGTTACACTGCTGAGGGTTCTGTTAGTGACGTGTTACATTGCTGAGGGTTCTGTTAGTGACGTGTTTGCTGAGGGTTCTGTTAGTGACGTGTTTGCTGAGGGTTCTGTTAGTGACGTGTTACACTGCTGAGGGTTCTGTTAGTGACGTGTTTGCTGAGGGTTCTGTTAGTGACGTGTTTGCTGAGGGTTCTGTTAGTGACGTGTTACACTGCTGAGGGTTCTGTTAGTGAGGTGTTACACTGCTGAGGGTTCTGTTAGTGACGTGTTACACTGCTGAGGGTTCTGTTAGTGAGGTGTTACACTGCTGAGGGTTCTATTAGTGACGTGTTACACTGTTAAAGGTGCTGTTACATTTACGAGTGCTACACCGTTAAAGGTTGAATTACAGTGAGGTGTTACAAAGTTTGTGTCATTGTACATGTACTGGTAGTATATGTACTTAGTTTTGTATTGAGTTTTCATGTCTGCGGAGACGGGGAGGAGATTCTAATTACTGTGGTCTTGGAGATGAATTTATTGGACATTATCTCCCTCGGTGCGTTCTGGGTACAGTTGAGACGTGTTTTGTATTCATGGAGGGGGCAAGTATGCATACGTTGATTCCCTTACAGATATTTTCGACTCCTAAATTTTCGTATATATTTGCCCCGTCACCTTGCATTAGGAAATAAATTGGCTGGTTGAGGTTTGTGTCTGCACTTTCGTGTATTTTTTTTTTTCTGATTTTTGAGTTTGTTGAAGGTTGTGGCTCATTGGTGCATACCAGGAAGCATACGTGAGAGGATGGATAAGCAGTTGGATGTAATAGTGATGGAGAAAATATGTTGAGGTATTAAGAACATAAAGGAGGAACACTGCAGAAGGCCTGTTGGCCCATACAAGGCAGGTCCTTGTCAAGGGACTGACTGAGGGACTGACCACCTTAAATACATTTTCTCCAAGGTTGATGGACTGATTTCATCATCTTTATTTCATTACTACTGCTGCCTTTCTACTTGACTGAAGAAGTCTACTGTGTAGGGGAAACATTTCTGAATAAAGATAGCTAAGTGTTGCACATGTGTCTTATCACCGTCACTTTAACATGGCTGAGACATGGTATAGCAATGTTGCAGAGAGGTGCAGCTGGCAACATGCAGAGGCATTTGAGTCTCCGTACCTCACATAAGCGTGTGGTACACCTTTGATGGGTTTCGAGAGTTTTCCTACTCCGACAGCCCGGTCCTGGGTTAGGCTTGTCTGGTGTTTGCCTGGTCAAACGGGGTGTTGGTGCTATCGATTTGCTGGTTGACATGTCCACCATAGCCTGGCTGATCTGCCATTTGTCTGGTTTCCTCTTGAAGACTTCTTCTGGCAGTGCTTCTGATATATTCTGGCAGTGGGTTAGTCTGGGGACCACGGGCGTTGATTCACTGCTCTTTTATTGTGCCCACGGCGCCCCTGCCTTTTACTGGGGATATTTTACACATTTTCCCATATTTCTCACTCCAGTGTACAGCTTTGGAATTACGCTCTGAAATACCGTCCACGTGTGTATTATCATGTACTCTTTTCTCCGCTCCAGCGAGTACATATTTAGGACTTGAAAGCGTTCCCAGGAATTTAAATGCTTTGTTGCCTATGAGCCGTACATGAGAAATCATTTACGACTCTCATAGAACCAGTAAAATGATCAAATGGATCTATGTAGTCTGTAAATCATAGAGATCATTTACGAGCCAATCAAGCATAAAATTAAAGACTGTGTGTGGGTATGAGAACTTTAATTCATGTAGCTGAAGATGGGATATGTATAAGTTTGAGGTGGGTGGGGGAAAGGGGAGGGGATGTTTGAAAGAAACAAGGAAGGTTCTTTTCTGAGAATCTTTGAACTATCTTTTACAGCTCTTCAACTATCTTTAACTAGACAGAGAAGTTTTGCATTATCTTTACTCTGACAGACAACTCAAATTATCTGGAGCTATTTTTACCCCACACAAGCAATATCTGAACTATCTTTACCCACATAAACAATGTCTGAACTACCTTTACCCACATAAACAATGTCTGAACTATCTTTACCCACATAAACAATGCCTGAACTATCTTTACCCACATAAATAATGTCTGAACTATCTTTACCCACATAAACAATGTCTGAACTATCTTTACCCACATAAACAATGCCTGAACTATCTTTACCCACATAAATAATGTCTGAACTATCTTTACCCACATAAACAATGTCTGAACTATCTTTGCCCACACAAACAGCGCCCGAACTATCTACACCACACCCACACAGACGCGACTAAACTATCTTCCCTCACACAAACACAGATACAGACAGACAGACAGACAGACACACACACACACACAGACACACACACACACACACACACACACACACACACACACACACACACACAGACACAGACACACACACACACACACACACACACCAGGCCTAGTGTCGAATCGACATGTGCCTAGGACAAAATGGTAACTAACACACATACACAGCACAACACAGCACAACACAGCACAACACAGTATAGCATGACTGAGCTGCCACTTCGCCTGCTTCCTGGTCTTCACGTCGGTGGGTTACTTGTCAAAAGCATCAAAGGTGAACCGGGTGTTTACACCAAGTGTTATCAGTGTGTGTGGGCTGCCAGCTGTGACGAACCACCTGTCAACACTCTTCCAGCGGACACTGCCAGCAATACTACTTCCGACGAAGAACTGCAAGATACTTCCCTCTTGTTGTCTTTGTGTATAATGAACTGCAAGATACTTCCCTCTTGTTGTCTTTGTGTATAATGAACTGCAAGATACTTCCTCTTGTTGTCTTTGTGTATAATGAACTGCAAGATACTTCCCTACTGTGATCTTTGGGTATAATGAACTGCAAGATACTTCCTACTGTGATTTTTGTGTATAATGAACTGCAAGATACTTCCCTACTGTTGTCTTTGGGTATAATGAACTGCAAGATACTTCCTACTGTGATTTTTGTGTATAATGAACTGCAAGATACTTCCCTACTGTGATGTTTGGGTATAATGAACTGCAAGATACTTCCCTACTGTGATGTTTGGGTATAATGAACTGCAAGATACTTCCCTACTGTGATGTTTGGGTATAATGAACTGCAAGATACTTCCTACTGTGATCTTTGGGTATAATGAACTGCAAGATACTTCCCTACTGTGATCTTTGGGTATAATGAACTGCAAGATACTTCCCTACTGTAATCTTTGGGTATAATGAACTGCAAGATATTTCCCCTACTGTGATCTTTGGGTATAATGAACTGCAAGATACTTCCCTACTGTGATCTTTGGGTATAATAAACTGCAAGATACTTCCCTACTGTGATCTTTGGGTATAATGAACTGCAAGATATTTCCCCTACTGTGATCTTTGGGTATAATAAACTGCAAGATACTTCCTACTGTGATCTTTGGGTATAATGAACTGCAAGATACTTCCCTACTGTGATCTTTGGGTATAATGAACTGCAAGATACTTCCCTACTGTGATCTTTGGGTATAATGAACTGCAAGATACTTCCCTACTGTGATCTTTGGGTATAATGAACTGCAAGATACTTCCCTACTGTGATGTTTGGGTATAATGAACTGCAAGATACTTCCCTACTGTGATCTTTGGGTATAATGAACTGCAAGATACTTCCCTACTGTGATCTTTGGGTATAATGAACTGCAAGATACTTCCCTACTGTGATCTTTGGGTATAATGAACTGCAAGATACTTCCCTACTGTGATCTTTGGGTATAATGAACTGCAAGATACTTCCCTACTGTGATCTTTGGGTATAATGAACTGCAAGATACTTCCCTACTGTGATCTTTGGGTATAATAAACTGCAAGATACTTCCCTACTGTGATGTTTGGGTATAATGAACTGCAAGATACTTCCCTACTGTGATCTTTGGGTATAATAAACTGCAAGATACTTCCTACTGTGATCTTTGGGTATAATAAACTGCAAGATACTTCCTACTGTGATCTTTGGGTATAATAACTGCAAGATACTTCCCTACTGTGATCTTTGGGTATAATAAACTGCAAGATACTTCCGTACTGTCAATTTGGGCAACAGTATCATACAAGATACACCTGTAGCTGGAACCTTTCAAGTGTGTGCGCGCGCGTGCGCGTGTGTGCGTGTGTTTGTGCGTGCGTGTTTGTGCGTGCGTTGTGTGGTGTGTAATTACTACTTGTTGCTTCAGGAGCAGAGGTGTTCTTGGTGTCCGTCTAGTAATTTGTTCACCATCCATTTTTTTGCCCACTTGTGAGTGTTTGTGGCTCTTACTGTCTCCTCTCACCAATCCTTCCATTGGTCACCCACTCTTACTGTCTCCTCTCACCAATCCTTCCATTGGTCACCCACTCTTACTGTCTCCTCTCACCAATCCTTCCATTGGTCACCCACTCTTACTGTCTCCTCTCACCAATCCTTCCATTGGTCACCCACTCTTACTGCTCCTCTCACCAATCCTTCCATTGGTCACCCACTCTTACTGCCTTCTCTCACCAATCCTTCCATTGGTCACCCACTCTTACTGCCTTCTCTCACCAATCCTTCCATTGGTCACCCACTCTTACTGCCTTCTCTCACCAATCCTTCCATTGGTCACCCACTCTTACTGCCTCCTCTTACCAATCCTTCCATTGGTCACCCACTCTTACTGCCTCCTCTCACCAATCCTTCCATTGGTCACCCACTCTTACTGTCTCCTCTCACCAATCCTTCCATTGGTCACCCACTCTTACTGTCTCCTCTCACCAATCCTTCCATTGGTCACCCACTCTTACTGCCTTCCTCTCACCAATCCTTCCATTGGTCACCCACTTACTGCCTCTCTACCAATCCTTCCATTGGTCACCACTCTTACTGCTCCTCTCAATCCTTCCATTGGTCACCCACTCTTACTGTCTCCTCTCACCAATCCTTCCATTGGTCACCCACTCTTACTGCCTCCTCTCACCAATCCTTCCATTGGTCACCCACTCTTACTGTCTCCTCTCACCAATCCTTCCATTGGTCACCCACTCTGCATAGAAATTTTTTCTCATTTTACAAGCGAGTCCTCTTGTTATTCTCTCTCTCTTTCATGACGTTATTTGTTGTTGTGTCTGCTCTCTATAACAGAGCCTGGGGTACCTTAGTGTTGTAGCCTTTACTCATAACTCACATTGAACTCTGGTGTTCACTTTGTAGTTCCTTTTTGGACCCAATTCTATTTCATTAACCCATAACACATTTTACATTGATTTATATGCATATTTTAGCTAAAAAATTGAAGTATGCCAGAAAATGGTTGAAAGCGCGCTGATTCCTCCAAAAATGCCATAAAGTGACGTTTTAATCGCGTTTTTCTTTATTTTTTAATCCGTGTATGATGCTACCAGTTCACTTCCTATTCCATATGTGTGCATGTGTTCTTCACTATATACATTTGTACATACATGTGTATGTGTAAATGCTTGCTTCTACCCGTTCTTGTGTGCATGTGTGTACATATAATTACATTGTGTGTGTGTGTGTGTGTGTGGAAACGCCCATGATTGTTCTAACATTAGCAACCTTCTTCGGTCAAAGTGCATCGTACTAGATCGTAATGTGTTGTGAATTGTTTGTTTATGATTTGATTTAAAAAGACAATGGGAAGTGGAGAGGAATTTTTGAGCGATGAGATGATGTAATTAAGTTGTTATACGTTATATATGACTTTGATGGATTTCCGGAGTTTTCCTACTGCCGCAGCCCGGCCCTGGGCCAGGCTTGTCTGGTTTGGGCCACTCTGTTTTCTGTGCAATGTTGACCATTTGTTTTATTGTTATAGGCTCCTTCAAGAGCCCAAAATTAAGCTTATAACAGATTTTTAATGCTATTTGGTTAGGCGTAGTGTGAGGTTTACTTCCATGGTATTAAACTAGGTGGTATTCCTAGCATATGAGGTATACCTCCAGGTTATTAAACCTGGAGATATTCCTAGCATGTTAGGAATACCTCCAGGTTATTAAACCAGGAGTTTTCTAAAATGTGAGGTATACCTCCAGGTTATTAAACCTGGAGATATTCCTAAAAATGTGAGGTATACCTTCAGGTTATTAAACCAGGAGGTATTCCTAAAAATGTGAGGTATGCCTTCATGTTATTAAATTAGGATGTATCCCTAACATGTTAGGAAAACTCCCTCGGTTAATAACCAGGTGTTCCTCACAGTAATCCATGTTGTCTCCAGCTCTGTATATGCCTTGTGTCCGTGTGGGAGGCTTATACCTGGAGAGAGTTCCAGGGGTCAACGCCCCTGCGGCCCGGTCTGTGACCAGGCTGTGTGAAGAAGAGAGAGAGGTTCCAGTACGTTTTGCTCTGTTATAGAACTATTAAGTTGTAATAACGCTCTACACAGAGCGATACGTTGCCCCAGTAAAAGCTTGTTCTGAAACGTGTTCGTTTTGTTCATTATTGTGCTATATGCAGCACGCTGGGAAGAACTCTCTCTCTTCATCAGGAATGCCTCCACCCTTCCATTATCACACACACTCATGTCCACTTGTAACCACCTCCTAGCACCTGCAATTTTCACCTGGTTTATGGCTTTTCTTATGGATATTAAAGACGAGAGAGAGAGACAGAGGGAGAAAGAGAGTACGTACGTACCTGGAAGTCCATGAGGAAGGCAGATACGAGAGACTGCACTCAACACTGAGGTTATCTGCATTCTGTATTCGACACACTAACGTAGATATCCGATAAGCAAGATATAAGTGGATGGTAGCAGGTATTAACTACAGCTACCTGTACTAGGATAGTACTAGTACTGTTGTAACTGCTCAGACTACTCCATTATAAGCCACAGAGATGTTCATTCCAGTAATTGTTCTTCTAAATACCGGGGCCCAGGTGGACCATGGCCAACCAGTGTGTGTAGTTTAGGGCCATTGTTTAGTGTGCCGGGGGCTACTGGCAAAAAAAAGTGGACTGCGACTAGAATCCTATATTTATAAAGTGTGTCCCAGTGTCCCACTGACTCTTGAAGGACAGACTGCATTTCCCATGAACAACTTCATGGGGCGACTATGATAGTCGCTATACAAGTCTGGAAAACACTTGCTCACATGCGTGTTCAACTCGTTGCTGCCACAATCTCGTAGCATTGTTCCACGTCGTTGTACCTCATACTTCAAAAAGATCTTCGTGCCAGAATATGTTGAATTTATTTAGAGTCTTGTAGATTTGTTTCAGGTCACCTCATATATATATATATATATTATATATATATATATATATATATATATATATATTTTAAAAAAATAAATATAAATTAACTGGCCGTATTCCCACCAAGGCAGGGTGGCCCGAAAAGAAAAACTGGATTATCATCTATTACTACATACTGTACTAGCAGAAGGTGTGCTCTTGCTACACTCATTTATAAGAATCTGCAACTTAAATCGCCCTCCTTCAGAGTGCGAACATGTAGTTCCATCTCCAGAATAAGTGGACCTGCGGACTGAATCCTATATGTTACTTTGTCACACTCAACAGACTCAGTATTAGAAAACCATGAGGCCTCATTCAAATCTAAAATACTGCTCACATGCTGTGAAGTCCGCCCTCAGCACAAACTTCCTTTACCTCATACTTCAACCTTTCCTATGTTGTCATCTTTACTCACCCATTATATAATCTTTCAAAAAACTGGCCGTATCCCACCGAGGCAGGGTGGCCCAATAGGAAAAACGGAAGTTTCTCCTTTTAAATTTGGTAATATATACAGGAGAAGGTGTCACTAGCCCCTTGCTCCCGGCATTTTAGTCGCCTCTTAAATGCTTGGCTTACGGAGGAAGAATTCTGTTCCACTTTCCCATGGAGATAAGTGGAAATAAACAAGAACAAGAACTAGTAAGAAAATAGAAGAAAACCCAGAGGGGCGTGTATATATATGTTTGATAATGTGAGAGGTCACGAAAGCGCTTGGAATTTCGATATTTTTCACAGTGGTTGTTCGTGTGTATATATATATATATATATATATATATATATAATACCAATAACGAGTGGTATTGAATCAATAACAACACTGCGACTAGCCGAGGATTCGAACCCATGTTGTTTTGGCCCTCCTCATGGTGAGCGAAAACCACATGACGCTCTAAATCTCCTGGGTGCTTGATTCTTGTAGAATTAGAGCGTCATGTGTGATTTTCGCTCACCATGAGGCGGGCAGAAGTTTAAAATATATTAGGACAGATGAATCAGTGTTGCAGGGAGCAGGTTATAAGAGGCGTGTCATCATACGATGCAGTTAGCAGTCACCATACGCTGCAAGGAGCAGGTCATCATACGCTAATCACCACTAGCTGAGCTGAGAAGTGCTTGCTGATTGGTCGATATGTAAAGGATCTCTCCAACTCTAGACAGGTGGAACGTCCTTTCTGATTGGTTGCTTTGTCTAGAATTTTCTCCTACTCCAGACCAGTCAGAGGCCAGCATCAGCACCAACTGGGTTGAGACGTGTTCGCTGATTGGTCGACTTGTGGAGAATCTCTCCAGCTCCCTATCAATTGGAATTAAGGTCATCACCGTTAATTGACGAGCCTTGCCTTCACTAGGTTAGTGTAGTCCAGCTGGTGAATACTTCCAGCCCTCCCTCTATACCCTCTACCACCTGTCCCTTCTACCATCTGTCCCCTCTACCACCTGTCCCTCTACCACCTGTCCCTTCTACCACCTGTCCCTTCTACCACCTGTCCCTTCTACCACCTGTCCCTTCTACCACCTGTCCCCTCTACCACCTGTCCCTTCTACCACCTGTCCCTTCTACCATCTGTCCCCTCTACCACCTGTCCCTTCTACCATCTGTCCCTCTACCACCTATCCCTTCTACCATCTGTCCCCTCTACCATCTATCCCTTCTACTACCTGTCCCTTCTACCACCTGTCCTCCCTTCTCTACCACCTTCCTTCTACCACCTATCCCTTCTACCACCTATCCCTTCTACCATCTATCCCCTCTACCACCTGTCCCTTCTACCATCTATCCTTTCTACCATCTATCCTTTCTACCATCTATCCTTTCTACCATCTATCCTTTCTACCATCTATCCTTTCTACCATCTATCCTTTCTACCATCTATCCCTTCTACCATCTATCCTCTCTTCTTCTACCATTACTTCTTCATCCTTTCTCTTATCCTTCTACCATCTATCCTTCTACCATCTATCCTTCTACCATCTATCCCTTTCTCCATCTATCTTCCTTCTTACCATCTATCCCTTCTACCATCTATCCCTTCTACCATCATCCATTCTACCATCTATCCTCTATCCATCTCCTTTACCATTATCCTTGCTACCATCTATCCTTTCTACCATATCTTTATTCTGGAGACGTTTCGCCCGCCAGTGGCTTCTTCAGTCCCATACAGAGAAGAACGGTGGAAGATGAGGAGTTTGAGGTAATCAGTCCCTCAGTCTTGATAAAAGTGCAGCATATTCGTGGGCGAAACGTTTCCAGACTGAAGACTCCCAAGTGTCGCACATGTATCTTATTTATCATGTTGTCGGCTTTCTTAGCCATTTATTCAGACTCCTCATTTTTTCTTGATTCGACGCCATCCATCTTTCCTCTACACTACGTTATTCCTACAGTACGTTATTCCTACAGTACGTTATTCCTACAATACGTTATTACTACAGTACGTTATTCCTACAATACGTTATTCCTACACTACGTTATTCCTACAGTACGTTATTCCTACAATACGTTATTCCTACACTACGTTATTTATTGAAAACTTTTCAGAAAAAAACTTTTCGTGTTTTTTTTCTTTTTTTCCTAAAAAAACATTTAAAAAATCACATTTTGCGGGGTTTTTTCTTTCGGATATATTTCAGGGTTCACCATTGTATTGTATTACTACAGTGGTGATCATTGTATTGTATTACTACAGTGGTGATCATTGTATTGTATTACTACAGTGGTGATCATTGTATTGTATTACTACAGTGGTGATCATTGTATTGTATTACTACAGTGGTGATCATTGTATTGTATTACTACAGTGGTGATCATTGTATTGTATTACTACAGTGGTGATCATTGTATTGTATTACTACAGTGGTGATCATTGTATTGTATTACTACAGTGGTGATCATTGTATTGTATTACTACAGTGGTGATCATTGTATTGTATTACTACTGTGGTGATCATTGTATTGTATTACTACAGTGGTGATCAGATGTATTACCAGGTGATCATTGTATTGTATTATACAGTGGTGATCATTGTATTGTATTACTACAGTGGTGATCATTGTATTGTATTACTACAGTGGTGATCATTGTATTGTATTAGTACAGTGGTGATCATTGTATTGTATTACTACAGTGGTGATCACTCTGTATTGTATTACTACAGTGGTGATCACTTGTATTGTATTACTACAGTGGTGATCCCACTGTATTGTATTACTACAGTGGTGATCCATGTATTGTATTACTACAGTGGTGATCACCTTGTATTGTATTACTACAGTGGTGATCACCTCTGTATTGTATTACTACAGTGGTGATCACCTCTGTATTGTATTACTACAGTGGTGATCACTTGTAATTACTACAGTGGTGATCATTGTATTGTATTACTACAGTGGTGATCACCTCTGTATTGTATTACTACAGTGGTGATCACCTGTATTGTATTACTACAGTGGTGATCACCTCTGTATTGTATTACTACAGTGGTGATCACCTCTGTATTGTATTACTACAGTGGTGATCACCTCTGTATTGTATTACTACAGTGGTGATCACACTGTATTGTATTACTACAGTGGTGATCACCTCTGTATTGTATTACTACAGTGGTGATCACCTCTGTATTGTATTACTACAGTGGTGATCACCTCTGTATTGTATTACTACAGTGGTGATACCTGTATTGTATTCTACAGTGGTGATACTTGTATTATTATGACAGGTGGTGATCACCTCTGTATTGTATTACTACAGTGGTGATCACCTCTGTATTGTATTACTACAGTGGTGATCACCTCTGTATTGTATTACTACAGTGGTGATCACCTCTGTATTGTATTACTACAGTGGTGATATACTCATGTATTGTATTACTACAGTGGTGATCACCTCTGTATTGTATTACTACAGTGGTGATCACTCTGTATTGTATTACTACAGTGGTGATCACCTCTGTATTGTATTACTACAGTGGTGATCATTGTATTGTATTACTACAGTGGTGATCACCTCTGTATTGTATTACTACAGTGGTGATCACCTCTGTATTGTATTACTACAGTGGTGATCACCTCTGTATTGTATTACTACAGTGGTGATCACCTCTGTATTGTATTACTACAGTGGTGATCACCTCTGTATTGTATTACTACAGTGGTGATCACCTCTGTATTGTATTACTACAGTGGTGATCATCCTTATACAGTGGTGATCATTGTATTTATACAGTGGTGATCACCTCTGTATTGTATTACTACAGTGGTGATCACCTCTGTATTGATACTACAGTGGTGATCATGTATGTATTACTCAGTGGTGACCTCTGTATTGTATTACTACAGTGGTGATCACCACTGTATTGTATTACTACAGTGGTGATCACCACTGTATTGTATTACTACAGTGGTGATCACCATTGTATTGTAATACTGCAGTGGTGATCACCTCTGTATTGTATTACTACAGTGGTGATCACCTCTGTATTGTATTACTACAGTGGTGATCACCTCTGTATTGTATTACTACAGTGGTGATCACCTCTGTATTGTATTACTACAGTGGTGATCACCTCTGTATTGTATTACTACAGTGGTGATCATTGTATTGTATTACTACAGTGGTGATAACTGTATTGTATTACTACAGTGGTGATCACCCCTGTATTGTATTACTACAGTGGTGATCATTGTATTGTATTACTACAGTGGTGATAACTGTATTGTATTACTACAGTGGTGATCATTGTATTGTATTACTACAGTGGTGATCACCTCTGTATTGTATTACTACAGTGGTGATCATTGTATTGTATTACTACAGTGGTGATAACTGTATTGTATTACTACAGTGGTGATCATTGTATTGTATTACTACAGTGGTGATCATTGTATTGTATTACTACAGTGGTGATCACTGTATTGTATTACTACAGTGGTGATCATTGTATTGTATTACTACAGTGGTGATCATTGTATTGTATTACTACAGTGGTGATCACCACTGTACGGTTTACGTATTTGGTTTAAAATTTTCATGACCTCAATAATGCGGTTAATACAAATATAATAACAGTAATATTACCAATGCAGAATACGTTTCAAATATATATAAATTTTCATATCCAGTATATTAAAAGTAATATCAGTAATAATAGTGGTATGTGGTCCATTAGGCATGTATTTCGGGGGTAATATCGTACCATCATCTCTAATACATTTGCTTTACCTCCATTGCCGCCATTACAGGTGTGTCAAGTCTCTGTTTGTGTTCGTACCGCCTCTCGCGACTTCGACTTCGTCTCCACACTGATTATTATCATTATTTTTACTGGTGTAAGATTTTTTTTGGCATATATGTCTGGGTTGAAATACCTGAGTCGTTACAAACGTGAGGTAGAATTGTAACTTGCGAGTAATTTGGCGGGTTGATGGATTGCGAATTCGCGTGACGTTAGTCTTTTTCACCGCTTACTTAATGGTGCTCAATTCTCATAGCCACGCAAAATATCCGTGAAATTAATTGAAACAACGGCGGCCAGATAGTCATATAATTAGTCACTGTGTTCGATCATATTTTTCCAAATGTCTTTTTTTTTTTTTAACAGTTTAAGGGGCACGTCAGTTCCCCTGTCATCTAATAATATGTTAATTTTGCCCTATAATCTACCTTGTCCTTAATTACTATCGCATTTGCTTTGTCTGGATTCGTAAGGTGTGAGCTTTGCTCTCACCTCTACAACACAATTGTCCTCAAAGATTTGTTAAGTCATACCATGAATTAAGGAAAGATCCTAAACTTCACCTTACGAAAGCAGACAAAGCAAATGCGATAGTAATTATGGACAAGGTAGATTATAAAGCAAAATGAACATGTTATTAATAAGTAGACAGGGAAACTCACTCATCCCTTAAAGCCAAAGTTTTGAATTAAGTGCCTGGCATGTGTGCCAGGTTGTTGTCAGCGGTGGATGATGTTGTGAGTGGATGAGTCTTTTTACCGGAGGATGGTCTTATTAGAGGGAGCAGAGTGCTGCTTCCCACAATTGAAGTTTAACAGCTGTATCATGTAGTGTGTATCATGTAGTGTGTATCATGTAGTGTGTATCATGTAGTGTGTATCATGTAGTGTGTATCATGTAGTGTGTATCATGTAGTGTGTATCATGTAGTGTGTATCATGTAGTGTGTATCATGTAGTGTGTATCATGTAGTGTGCTCTGTCATCGTTTCGTTCCGACTTTGAACATTAACTAGTGACACACAAGTGCTAAGGGAAGGAAGCCAGGATAGATACGAGGGGTGGGGGAATAATAATCTAGTGGTAGTGATCGTTAGTGGTAGTAGTAGTGATGAAGGAAGTCTAAAAAGAGAACAGTGGAGCACTGCAGTAGAGCTAATGTCACACGGGGGGCTCCCAGACATTTGGCCAACGGACATTTCACCGAAAGGACATATGGCCGGACTGGCATTCATCACAGCATGCTTCTCAAACATTAAAATGAAGAAATATAAATAAACAAAATTAAGGACATAAAATATCAAACCTAACCTAACCTAATTATTCGTTCAATGTGTTGTGTCTTCGGCCAAGTGTTTGTCGGTTATGTGTCCGGCCACGACACGGGGGTAGGAAAAGGGTTTGCGGGACAGAACCCACCTACACATAATACAGGAAAGGCAAAGAAAAAGAAGATACAGGAAAGGAGAAGAGACGGGGAGAGGAGAAGAAAAAGATTAGGTCAACTCCCTTGTTTTCTGAAATTTGGACCATATGACAATGTAATGAGAAAGGAAGGCATCCACAAGCCAGGGCTAAGAGTCAGGTTAAGAATGAGGGATGCTTTAATAAGACAGCGTCAGTGAAGGCTAGAAGAAGGGTAGACAGTATTGACAGTGGACCAGTTAATAGGATGACCGTGATCTCTTAACATGACAGAAGAGAGTATTGTTAGTGTCAGGAAGACTAACACATCTTTTGTGCTCCTCAAGTCTGTCAGAAAGTGAGCGGTCATTATCTCCGAAGTATTGGAGCAGCAGAAGGGAAGTAGACTCCGCAAGCATCAGTGGCAGGTGGAGAGGTAAACGAGATTACTACTAATACTCTTCGTAGTAATCTTTTACGAGGAGTATTAGTTTGACGAAAAGAAAGTTTGATGTCGTGTGGCCAGGAAGCAGCAGGCATTCTCGCTCTGGATCCAGTCCATCTTCATAGTAACGAGACACTGTATATTACTGTTAGAACAGTCAAATGGGTGACTGTTTAACGAGTCTTAAACATTAAGTATCTGACGTAGATCTTTCTACTGCGCTCAGTGGGTGTCCGTGTTTGCTCGTCAAAACTTTTTAGTCTCCTTTATCTTATACGTCACATACCTGGATGGCAGCACTGAGTCTCTGGAAGAGGGATGTTCACTGCTCTGGGGTCCTTGCTGTACCAATTATACTTGTCGCCTAACTTTTTCAGGAACTCAAATACGCATTTTCGCCACTATGCAAGAGTCTCCAGTCCTGTTGAGACAACGTTGTTGGTCACTCACTGTACCGGTGCTATAATGTGAGTCTCTTGAAGTTGACCGTACTGCTTCACCAACACCCCCCTCCCCCACTCACACAGGAGGCAGGATCCATACATAGCTTTAAGATGAGGTACGATAAGACTCTTGGAGCAGGAAGAGGGTGGAGCTAGTAGCGATCAACGAAGAGGTGATGCCAGGAGCTAAGATTCGACTCCTGCAACCACAAATAGGTGAGTACACACACACACACACACACACACACACACACATACACAAACTCATACACACACACACACACACACACACACACACACACACACACACACACACACACACACATATACACACACACACACACACATATACACACACACACACTCATGCTGTGTTGCCTTCAATTTTTTTCTTCCTTATATCATATAAAAAGGAGAATAGGAGAAGGTAGCTGACAGGGGTATGAGCAAGAGACCGAGAGGAGAATGAGGTAGGGGAGGAGGAGGAGGGCTGAGAGGGGAGATGGGCAGGAAATTTGACGAGTCAATTTTTTGCTCCTCAGAAGAATGGGATTTTTTTATTTCATAAAGTTTTCCCTGGACAGCCTTACGCTGTAGACAATTGATGGGGGAGGGGGAAGGAGGGGGACGGGAGGGGTGGAGGATATAGGTGGGATGGGGGACGAGTAAAAGAAAGGGTGGAGAGAGTAGGGAAAGGAACGACTGTTTGGTGGGTGCAAGGGATGGAGGAGGTATACATTATTGATATATACATGTATAATGTATACATACTCTTGGTATTCATTATGAACATACAGTATTCGTAGAGTTACGATTTATTAGAAAAAAATTACAATACTCAAGATATGTTATCATATTATCATTAATAAGATATTTTGACGTATCACAGAGGTTATTGTATTGTGTCCATATACCTTAACAAGTGGACAGTCAAACACATTGTGTTCAAGACAGTGCACATAAGACTGATCACATGCATGTAGTTTGATCATCACTGTGTGTCTGCCAAACTGTCACAAGTACTACTTGTAACCAAGCCTAAACCTGGCCACTGTAACATCATTCAGTACTTGTAGCCAAGCCTAAACCTGGCCACTGTAACATCAGTCAGTACTTGTAGCCAAGCCTAAACCTGGCCACTACAACATCAGTCAGTACTTGTAACCAAGCCTAAACCTGGCCACTGTAACATCAGTCAGTACTTGTAGCCAAGCCTAAACCTGGCCACTGTAACATCAGTCAGTACTTGTAGCCAAGCCTAAACCTGGCCACTGTAACATCAGTCAGTACTTGTAACCAAGCCTAAACCTGGCCACTGTAACATAAGTCAGTACTTGTAACCAAGCTTAAGCCTGGCTACAACATCAGTCAGTCACTGTTCACTTTGCAAGTTGCTTTTTTCTTTACTATCCTTGCCCCAGACGCCTAGATAATGCACTAGACACTGATAGTACTTCTCAGCAGATAGTCTCGGTGTTGACTTCCAAGTCCTCTAACTTTCCCATGTACTCCCACGTACAACGTTTCAAATAGAGATAAAAATGCACTGTTGTTAGGTTGATGGAGTACTTGGTACTTAGTTTGCTGAGATGTTATCATAGTGGGTTATCGATCCACACAATTCAGAGGCTACTTGTCAAACTCCTCTCCTGTGTTTATTTGCAAACACTCTTGAAGATACTTTGTGTATGATTTGTCAGCCAGGGTTAAGATAATTGTTCCTCTGAAGGCTTTATGTTCTTAGAAGATTTGGCACTGGAGGGTTGTGCTAGTGGTCCTATTATTTGTTAGTGGTTCTGTTATCTGCTAGTGGTTCTGTTATCTGCTAGTGGTTCTGTTATCTGCTAGTGGTTCTGTTATCTGCTAGTGGTTCTGTTATCTGCAAGTGGTTCGGTTATCTGCTAGTGGTTCTGTTATCTGCTAGTGGTTCTGTTATCTGCTAGTGGTTCTGTTATCTGCTAGTGGTTCTGTTATCTGCTTGTGGTTCTGTTATCTGCTTGTGGTTCTGTTATCTGCTAGTGGTTCTATTATGTGCTAGTGGTTCTGGGGATTATCTTCCACACGGTCTTGTTTTGAACCAGGCCTCGTATGTTGGAAAGGAAGTATTACAGGATTAGGAATTAAGAAATTCATAGGAGAGTAAAGGTCTATTGTATGCTGAGTGTACGTAGAAGTTTGTGAGATTGACTTGTCAAATTACGTCTTCGTGAGACGAAAGATGAGCTCCAGCTGCTGGGCCCATCACCTCGATGGTCGTAATCGCTCATATTTTTTTCCATGTTTGCTGTTCATAAATTTGAAGCATTTTCCTGTTTCAGTTTTTTTATGATATTTTTAAATTTACTAGCTTTATATATGGTCCTAGTGTTACTTGGTTTATAGGCACGTTTTACTCTCTCTCTCTCTCTCTCTCTCTCTCTCTCTCTCTCTCTCTCTCTCTCTCTCTCTCTCTCTCTCTCTCTCCACTAGTCTTCTCCCTCCTTTATCTTGTTGGAATTTAAGCCTACACTGTTAAGCAAATATAATTTTTTCTAAACACATACACAGGGAGAGAGAGAGAGAGATGGGGGGTTAGGGAGACAGAGAGAAAGAGAGAGAGAGAGAGAGAGAGAGAGAGAGAGAGAGAGAGAGAGAGAAAGTGAGAGTGAGAGAGAGAGAGAGAGAAACAATAGTATAGTGAGATGAACGTAAAGTGAACGTCTCTCCTTCTCTCAGACCTCCCATCCTTGAGGTCGTTCTTTACCAGCGTTGACTTTCTAGAATCCAGTGAGAACAGGAACGTGTCTGTCCATTGCGTTTTATTTTCTTTTGTAAGGCTGCTGAGAAGGTCGTTCAGAGGGCTAGTGAGAAGGTCGTTCATAGGACTAGTGAGAGGGCTGCTGAGAAGATGGTTCAGAGGGCTGCTGAGAAGGTCGTTCAGAGGGCTGCTGAGAAGGTCGTTCAGAGGGCTGCTGAGAAGGTCGTTCAGAGGACTAGTGAGAGAGCTGCTGACGTCGTTCAGAGAGCTAGTGAGAGGGCTGGTGAGGTTCAGAGAGGCTAGTGAGAGGGCTGGTGAGGTTCAGAGAGCTAGTGAGAGTGCTGGTCGAGGCTTCAGAGAGCTAGTGAGAGGGCTGGTGAGGTTCAGAGAGCTAGTGAGAGGGCTGGTGAGGTTCAGAGAGCTAGTGAGAGGGCTGGTGAGGTTCAGAGAGCTAGTGAGAGGGCTGGTGAGGTTCAGAGAGCTAGTGAGAGGGCTGGTGAGGTTCAGAGAGCTAGTGAGAGGGCTGGTGAGGTTCAGAGAGCTCTTGGGAGGGCTGGTGAGAAAAATGTTCTGAGGGCTGGCGATTATTATTATCACGGGGAGCACTAAATCCGTGTGGGTAATAGGCATTCAGGGTCAATTCAGGGAGGAGCTAGTCAGAGAAGAGCCTGACCGCGTTTAAGGGTGAGGGCTGGGAGAGGGCTGCTGAGGTCGTTCATAAGGCTGTGAGAGGGCTGGTGAGGGACAGGGAAAGGGCTAGCGAAAAGGTTAGTGAAAGAGCAGGTGAAAGTTCAGATGAGAAGGCTGGTGAGGGGACAGATGAGAGGGTACTGGAGGATTAGTGACAGGTAGAGGGCCTGAGAGGTTAGTGACAGGTGAGGGCTACTGAGAGGGTTAGTGAAAGCAGGTGAGAGGGCTGCTGAGAGGGTTAGTGAAAGCAGGTGAGAGGAGATGAGAGGGTTAGTGAAGAGGGGAGCAGATGAGAGGGCTGGTGAGGGGGGCAGGTGAAAGGACTAGTGTTACAAAATGCGACATCTATAAAGAATAGACATCTCCAGAGAATACTAGAAGGTCAACTTATTAATCCCCCTCAAACATCTAGCTTGTTTCTGGTTTTGTATCAGCTTGTCACAGAGTATTCTAGTTCGCTTATCCTTTAAAATATTAAGAGAATTTTCAATAAAACTTTGGGATCACAGCTGGACAAATATTAACCAACTAAATAAAAGTCCGTACCTATAATAACAAATGTGTCTAGGTGGTAATAATTACAGCTAATATATCTGGAATAATTAAAGAGGTAAGCCAGTGGAAGGCCTCGATCAGATGACCAAAAGCTTCAGCTGCGGGTCATCATATGACTAAGACCCGCGTCAGGAAATACCTGTCCCGTTTCCTGACAAACCTTACCCAGGCTAACCTGAGAGGGCTGGTGAGAGGGCTGGTGAGAGGGCTGGTGAGGGGGCTGGTGAGGGGGCTGGTGAGAGGTGAACTGAACCAGTGTCACTTCTCCAACCTTTTAATTTCCTCGAGTTTCAGTAACAACCAAAAAAAATCAATATTACTGTCAAGCTCAGCTGTTTTGTTAAGCTGGATGACTCAGATAATAACTCTCTCTCTCTCTCTCTCTCTTCTCTCTCTCTCTCTCTCTCTCTCTCTCTCTCTCTCTCTCGCTGTTTACACTGCTGTTGTACACAGCGGAGTATAAAAGTGTTGTATACAACAGTGTATAACAGTGTTGTATACAACAGCTGATAGGGTATTGTATTGTATACCATTCTTGTACAACTTGTCAGACACTGCAGCATCATGGAATCTTGATTCTGAGGACCTGTACATAACCTCCTTCACGGCTACGACAACTACTACTACAACTAACCCATCTCTTTGGGTATGACCTACTTCCACTGGGGAATCCCACCTACCAATGACTATGCCCTCGTCTGCTACCCGTCACTATCAGCTGTCGCCTATTTAAGGTCAAGCCTCCTTACCAGTTCTTCAGAATCTCCACACCTACGGTGCTGAACACCGTAGGTGTTGATAAAGCCACTGGAGGGCGAAACGTCTACTATAAAGATACCCAGATGTTGCACTTGTGTCTTAATTTCATCTTGTCGTTATTGTATACCATTCTTGTACAACTGTTGTCTTGGTTTCAGATTACTTCTAACCAGAACTCCTAAATTCTTTTCGCAATCACAAGTATTAAGATCTACATTATTTAGGCTATACGTGGCATGGTTATTTTCCTGTCCAAGGTTTAGAACTTTGCATTTGTCTATATTAAACTGCATCTGCCACTTCTCCGACCACTGCATCAGTCTATTCAAATCATCCTGGAGTGCTCTAATGTCCTCATTAGAATGAATTGGTGTCATCAGCAAATTTGCTTATGTCGCTATTTATTCCCTCATCTATGTCGTTTATGTAAACTGTGAACAACAAGGGGCCCAACACTACCCCTGTAGAACACCGCTTGTGACATGCCCCCATTCTGATTCTCCCCATTTATGCAAACTCTCTGCTGCCTATTTGTCAACCATGCCTCTACCCAGGAAAAAAATTCTCCTATTTCGTGTGCCTTAAGTTTCCTCAATAGCCTCTGATATGGAACTCTATCGAAAGCCTTACTGAAGTCCATATACACAATATCATATTCATTACCATGATCTACCTCCTCAAATACCTTTAGTGAAAAAAGTTAGTAAATTCGTAAGACATGAAAGCCCCTTAGTAAAACCATGTTGAGATTCATTAATCAATTTATGCCTTTCAAGATGGCTACGAATTGCCCCTGCAATTATAGATTCCATGAATTTTCCCACTATGGAGGTAAGGCTTATTGGTCTATAGTTCGAAGCTAAGGACCTGTCACCTGTCGCCGCTGTATGTAATATTGTTGTATACAACAGTGTATAACAGTGTTGTATACAACAGTGTATAACAGTGTTGTATACAACGGTGTATAACAGTGTTGTATACAACGGTGTATAACAGTATTGTATACAACAGTGGATAACAGTGTTGTATACAACAGTGTATAAGTGTTGTATACAACAGTGTATAAGTGCTGTATACAACAGTGTATAAGTATTGTATACAACAGCGTATAACAGAAACGGCCGGTTCCTCTCCTCCTCCCTGGACCTCCCACGAACCCCTCCCCTTTGCCTTCACCGAACCCCACCTCTCTGCCCCCTCCCGAAACCCTCCCTTCGACCTCCCCTTCCCTCGGCCTACCCCTCGACCTCCCCTTCCCTCGGCCTCCCCTCGACCTCCTCTTCCCTCGGCCTCCCCTCGACCTACTCCCGACCCATCGGATACCCCCACTCCCCCCCACTGTTGTGTTTTTCGTGTTGTCTATTTTTAGCGTTTATTTTTATTTTTTTTGTTTGTTCCCAGTGACATTCTTTTGTTTGTTGCTGTCTTTGTTTAGTACACGTGAGGGAGCGTCGCCCCCGGGTGTGCTGTACTCTCCCTTCCCTATGTCCTCCCCTACCTTCTTACTACCCTCCCTACCTGCCTACATCCCTCCCTACCTCCCTACATACCATCCATCAATAACTCCTCCTACCCTCCCTTCCTATCTCCCTCCTACCCTCCCTTCCTATCTCCCTCCTACCCTCCCTTCCTATCTCCCTCCTACCCTCCCTTCCTATCTCCCTCCTACCCTCCCTTCCTATCTCCCTCCTACCCTCCCTTCCTATCTCCCTCCTACCCTCCCTTCCTATCTCCCTCCTACCCTCCCTTCATATCTCCCTCCTACCCTCCATACCTCCCTACCCACCCTCCCTACTTCCCTCCCTGTCTCCCAATTACCCTCTTACCCCCCTTTCCTCCCTCCATAATACCTTCCTATCCTCCCTACATCCCTATCTACCTACCTACCTACTACCCTCCCTTTTACCCTACCCACTACCCTCCCTGCTACCCTCCCTAACTACCTCCTACCCTCCCTAACTTTCTACCTCCTACCCTCCCCGTACCAACCTTCCCTCCCCTACCAACCTCCTACCCTCCCTTGCCAACCTTCTACCTTCCCTCCCTTCATCCTACCCTCTCTCCCTACCTAATAATTTCCTTCATTGCTACCCTTCCTACCTCCTACCCTTCCTACCTCCTACCCTCATTATTATCCCCCTCCTACCCTCCCTACTATCCCCATCCTACTATCCCTCCTACCCTCCCAAGTATCCCCTATCCTACTTTCCCTACCATCCCCATCCTACCCTCCCTGCCATCCCTCCCCTACCCTCCCTACCATCCCCCTCTTACCCTCCCTGCCATCCCTGTCCTACTCTCCCTACCATCCCCTTCCTACCATCCCTCCCACCCTCCCTACCTTCCCTCCTACCCTCCTTACCGCCCCTCCCTTCTACCCTTCTTCCCTCTCTACTCTCCTCTCCTTCATCCCTACACTGCTACAACTCCCTCCCACCCCGCGTTTAGCTCTTGCCTCCCTCACCTTCCCTTAGCTCCACCCCTTTCCCCTTCCCTTGGTAACCCCTAAGGTGAGCACGTGGCTCATTCGCCCCTCTTTGTCCCATAGTAAAATTTGGCTTAATAATGGTAGTGAGAGAGTAATCTTCCTGCCTCTCTCTGAGAGAGAGAGAGAGAGAGAGAGAGAGAGAGAGGCGCTGGTTCTGGGTAAAATCTAATAATACGTATAATAATAGTAATGACAATCATAAAATAACAATCATATTAATATCAAAAATAATTATTCTGTCAATATCACAGACACTGGTTGAGTGTCAACCAGTGTTTGCTTCACTCACTGTTGCTTCACTCACTGTTGCTTCACTCACTGTTGCTTCACTCACTGTTGCTTCACTCACACTGTTGCTTCACTCACTGTTGCTTCACTCACTGTTGCTTCACTCACTGTTGCTTCACTCACTGTTGCTTCACTCACTGTTGCTTCACTCACACTGTTGCTTCACTCACTGTTGCTTCACTCACTGTTGCTTCACTCACTGTTGCTTCACTCACACTGTTGCTTCACTCACACTGTTGCTTCACTCACACTGTTGCTTCACTCACACTGTTGCTTCACTCACTGTTGCTGCACTCACACTGTTGCTTCACTCACACTGTTGCTGCACTCGCTGTTCCTTCACTCACACTGTTGCTTCACTCACACTGTTGCTTCACTCACACTATTGCTGCACTCACTGTTGCTTCACTCACACTGTTGCTGCACTCACTGTTGCTTCACTCACACTGTTGCTTCACTCACACTGTTGCTTCACTCACACTGTTGCTTCACTCACACTTGCTTCACTCTCACTGTTGCTGCACTCACACTGTTGCTTCACTCATACTGTTGCTTCACTCATACTGTTGCTTCACTCATACTGTTGCTTCACTCATACTGTTGCTTCACTCATTCTGTTGCTTCACTCACTGTTGCTGCACTCACACTGTTACTTCACTCATACTGTTGCTTCACTCATACTGTTGCTTCACTCACACTGTTGCTTCACTCATACTGTTGCTTCACTCACACTGTTGCTTCACTCACACTGTTACTTCACTCACACTGTTGCTTCACTCATACTGTTGCTTCACTCACACTGTTGCTTCACTCATACTGTTGCTTCACTCACACTGTTGCTTCACTCATACTGTTGCTTCACTCATACTGTTGCTTCACTCATACTGTTGCTTCACTCACACTGTTGCTTCACTCATACTGTTGCTTCACTCATACTGTTGCTTCACTCTGTTGCTTCACTCACACTGTTGCTGCATTCACACTGTTGCTACATTCACACTGTTGCTGCACTCACACTGTTGCTTCACTCACACTGTTGCTGCACTCACTGTTGCTTCACTCACACTGTTGCTTCACTCACACTGTTGCTGCACTCACACTGTTGCTTCACTCACACTGTTGCTGCACTCACACTGTTGCTTCACTCACACTGTTGCTTCACTCACACTGTTGCTGCACTCACTGTTGCTTCACTCACACTGTTGCTTCACTCACACTGTTGCTGCACTCCACTGTTGCTTCACTCACACTGTTGCTGCACTCCACCTGTTGTCTCACTGCTTCACTGTTGCTTCACTCACACTGTTGCTTCACTCACACTGTTGCTGCACTCACACTGTTGCTTCACTCACACTGTTGCTGCACTCACAATGTTGCTGCACTCACTGTTGCTTCACTCACACTGTTGCTTCACTCACACTGTTGCTTCACTCACACTGTTGCTGCACTCACACTGTTGCTTCACTCACACTGTTGCTGCACTCACACTGTTGCTGCACTCACTGTTGCTGCACTCACACTGTTGCTGCACTCACTGTTGCTTCACTCACACTGTTGCTTCACTCACACTGTTGCTGCACTCACACTGTTGCTTCACTCACACTGTTGCTGCACTCACACTGTTGCTTCACTCACACTGTTGCTGCACTCACACTGTTGCTGCACTCACTGTTGCTTCACTCACACTGTTGCTGCACTCACTGTTGCTTCACTCACACTGTTGCTTCACTCACACTGTTGCTGCACTCACTCTGTTGCTTCACTCACACTGTTGCTGCACTCACACTGTTGCTTCACTCACACTGTTGCTGCACTCACACTGTTGCTTCACTCACACTGTTGCTTCGCACTCACTTCTCAATACACTCTTACTCATATTTTCTGCTGTTATTGTGTGTGTGGGAGAGAATGTGTGTGTACGAGCGCGTGCGTGTGTGTGTGGGAGAGAATGTGTGTGTACGAGCGCGTGCGTGTGTGTGTGGAAGTGTGTGTGTGTGTATGTGCGTGCGTGTGCGTGGGAGAGGGTGTGTGTGTGTGTGTTCGTGAGAGAGAGAGAGAGTGCGCGGTACTTGTATACATATGGTGAAAATGTATATTTTATCATCCACGAATTATCCAGGGTATCGTCTTGTGTATTATGTATCGCTTCTATCATTTGTCGTGAACATGCTCTCTCTCTCTCTCTCTCTCTCTCTCTCTCTTCTCTCTCTCTCTCTCTTCTCTCTCTCTCTCTCTCTCTCTCTCTCTCTCCATACACCTGTCAATAGATCAGTCTACTACAAATAATTATCAGCAGGGAGTTACTTGTACACTGAGAGGTAGTGTTGGTGATGTTTGGGTGATGGAGCAGAGAAATTGTTGATGTTTGGGTGATGGGCAGAGAAGTGTGTTGGTGATGTTGGGGTGATGGAGAGAGAGAAGTGTGTTGGTGATGTTGGGGTGGTGGAGGAGAGAAGGTGTTTTGGTGATGTTTGGGTGATGGAGCAGAGAGAAGTGTGTTGGTGATGTTGGGGTGATGGAGGAGAGAGAGTGTGTTGGTGATGTTGGGGTGGTGGAGGAGAGAGAAGTGTGTTGGTGATGTTGGGTTGATGGAGGAGAGAGAAGTGTGTTGGTGATGTTGGGGTAATGGAGGAGAGAGAAGTGTGTTGGTGATGTTGGGGTGATGGAGGAGAGAGAAGTGTGTTGGTGATGTTTGGGTGATGGAGGGAGAGAAGTGTGTTGGTGATGTTTGGGTGATGGAGGAGAGAGAAGTGTGTTGGTGATGTTGGGGTGGTGGAGGAGAGAAGTGTGTTGGTGATGTTGGGGTGTTGGAGGAGAGAGAAGTGTGTTGGTGATGTTTGGGTGATGGAGGAGAGAGAAGTGTGTTGGTGATGTTGGGGTGGTGGGGAGGAGAGAAGTGTGTTGGTGATGTTGGGGTGATGGAGGAGAGAGAAGTGTGTTGGTGATGTTTGGGTGATGGAGCAGAGAGAAGTGTGTTGGTGATGTTGGGGTGATGGAGGAGAGAGAAGTGTGTTGGTGATGTTGGGGTGGTGGAGGAGAGAGAAGTGTGTTGGTGATGTTGGGTTGATGGAGGAGAGAGAAGTGTGTTGGTGATGTTGGGGTAATGGAGGAGAGAGAAGTGTGTTGGTGATGTTGGGGTGGTGGAGGAGAGAGAAGTGTGTTGGTGATGTTGGGTTGATGGAGGAGAGAAAGTGTGTTGGTGATGTTGGGGTAATGGAGGAGAGAGAAGTGTGTTGGTGATGTTGGGGTGATGGAGGAGAGAGAAGTGTGTTGGTGATGTTTGGGTGATGGAGGAGAGAGAAGTGTGTTGGTGATGTTTGGGTGGTGGAGGAGAGAGAAGTGTGTTGGTGATGTTGGGGTGGTGGAGGAGAGAGAAGTGTGTTGGTGATGTTGGGGTGGTGGAGGAGAGAGAAGTGTGTTGGTGATGTTTGGGTGATGGAGGAGAGAGAAGTGTGTTGGTGATGTTGGGGTGGTGGAGGAGAGAAGTGTGTTGGTGATGTTGGGGTGGTGGAGGAGAGAGAAGTGTGTTGGTGATGTTTGGGTGATGGAGGAGAGAAGTGTGTTTGTGATGTTTGATGTTGGGGTGGTGGAGGAGAGAGAAGTGTGTTGGTGATGTTGGGGTGGTGGAGGAGAGAGAAGTGTTTTGGTGATGTTGGGGTGATGGAGGAGAGAGAAGTGTGTTGGTGATGTTGGGGTGGTGGAGGAGAGAGAAGTGTGTTGGTGATGTTGGGGTGATGGAGGAGAGAGAAGTGTGTTGGTGATGTTGGGGTGGTGGAGGAGAGAAGTGTGTTGGTGATGTTGGGTTGATGGAGGAGAGAGAAGTGTGTTGGTGATGTTGGGGTGATGGAGGAGAAAGAAGTGTGTTGGTGATGTTGGGGTGATGGAGAGAGAGAAGTGTGTTGGTGATGTTGGGGTGGAGGAGAGAGAAGTGTGTTGGTGATGTTGGGGTGATGGAGGAGAGAGAAGTGTGTTGGTGATGTTGGGGTGGTGGAGGAGAGAGAAGTGTGTTGGTGATGTTGGGTTGATGGAGGAGAGAGAAATGTGTTGGTGATGTTGGTGTGGTGGAGGAGAGCGAAGTGTGTTGGTGATGTTGGGGTGATGGAGCAGAGAGAAGTGTGTTGGTGATGTTGGGGTGATGGAACAGAGAGAAGTGTGTTGGTGATGTTGGGGTGATGGAGGAGAGAGAAATGTGTTAGTGATATTGGGGTGGTGGAGGAAAGAGAAGTGTGTTGGTGATGTTGGGGTGATGGAGGAGAGAGAAGTGTGTTGATGATGTTGGGGTGATGGAGGAGAGAGAAGTGTGTTGGTGATGTTGGGGTGATGTAGGAGAGAGAAGTGTGTTGGTGATGTTGGGGTGGTGGAGGAGAGAGAAGTGTGTTGGTGATGTTGGGGTGATGGAGGAGAGAGAAGTGTGTTGGTGATGTCGTCGATGTGACGAAGTAAAGATTGAGAGTGTTGGTGATGTTGAGATGACGGAGGAGGAGATTGTAGGTGATGTTGGAAATGATGGAGAGAGGAGATTGTAGGTGATGTTGGAAATGATGGAGAGAGGAGATTGTAGGTGATGTTGGAAATGATGGAGAGAGGAGATTGTAGGTGATGTTGGAAATGATGGAGAGAGGAGATTGTAGGTGATGTTGGAAATGATGGAGAGAGAGATTGTAGGTGATGTTGGAAATGATGGAGAGAGGAGATTGTAGGTGATGTTGGAAATGATGGAGAGAGGAGATTGTAGGTGATGATGGCGTAAAGGAGAGTGTTAGGAGGAAGAATAAAGACTTCCATCAAACTCCATCACTGGTATGACTTTGCCTCAGCACAGCACATTGTAACGCTCCCTCCTCCTTCTCTTCCTCCTTCTTTCACTCCCTCCAGCCTCCTTCTCCATCCCCTTCTCCCCTTTCTCATCCTCTCCCCTTACCCTCACTGCCGACGGCCCTTTGTCCCCAGCATCCCCAACCTGATGATTGATTTTACCGAAAAAGTTATTGAGTGCAAAGGTGTGAATGTGTTTTAGATTTCTCTCTTTTCTACACACACACACACACACACACACACACACACACACACACACACACACACACACACACACACACACACACACACACACACACACACACACACACACACACACACACACACACACACACATACACACAAAAGAAGAGATATGATAAAGCTCATGGAGCAGGGGAGTGGACCTAGTAGCGACCAGCGAAGAGGCAGAGCCAGGAGCTGTGACTCGACCCATGCAACCACAAATAGGTGAGTACAAACACACACTCCCCTCTCCTACTTCGTACCTCCTTACCAACCACTCTCACTATCCCTCCTTTATCCCCTCATCTTACACCTTTACTCCCATTTCCAAACCAAAATATTTTTCCCTTCAATACTCCCTCATCGTCTACCTTGCTCCCCATAACCACACCCAACCAAACTATGTCACATTTCACAGCAATGACTTCCAAATAGGATGACTCACAAGACCAGTGACATAAACGAAAGAGTAAATGAACACCACCTAGACTTCATTGCAGTCACTGAAACCAAGATAATGTTTCTGCCGGGTGTCTCACTCAAATGTTCAACTTTGCAAAAAAAAAAAAATTGAAGGAAAAGTGTTCATATCTGAATATATTTAGTGGTTGTTTTAAAGCATTTTTGTTGAAATCATAACTGAAAATAATTGACTCTGGCACATGTAGTTTTCAGTTATTTTTTTTTTTAAGTTTCGGTGTTATGTTGGTGTTTCTTTAATTAAAAAAAATGGCTTTTTTTTTTACATTCCTCACTGAAGTTTCTATATATGAAGATAATTATAATTATTAATATTAAATACTCAGAGTGCAGTGTTCTACGACATTCACTGCTTGAGCACTGTGTTCGTCTTGGGATCAGAGAAAGCAGCACAGTGATCACTGATGACTTGCAGCAGGTACTTTATTGCAGTGATTAGCTCAGTGTATTATTGCATCAATGGCAGGCCTCTCTACGTCCTGAAAAAATATAGACTCGTGGACCTTATCCTCACTATTCTGGGTGCTGCCTGAGGACGAAGAGACGAGTACGACAGCTGTAGATAAAGCCTCCTTCCTCTGGTCTTCAGCTGTGTTCGCTTGATGGCCCTCAACCATCTGTTGACGCACATCAGTCTTAGCTTCTTTCGTTGCAACATTCAAGTCAACTGATGCCATTGATTCTGCTCGTCTTCCTGGGGAAAGTCGAAACTGACTGACTTGTAACATTAACAGCGTCTCTTGGGAAATGTTAGCAAAGAGGGGTCACTGAAGACCCTTTTCTTTTTCACATGTTAGGATCTCTTCGCCTCGTTCTGGTTCTTCTTGAGCTTTTTTTTCACTTATCCAGGAGCTTCGAGGTGGAATATAGAATATCTGCGAGCCTGACGGCCATGGCCTCCAGATTAGCATCTTCCCAGAGTCTTGAGTATAGTCATGCTAGTGGGCCGTAACCACACACCTGCTTCGTATATAATTTACCAGCTACCAGTTCTACCGACCTTGACCCCACTAACCATCAAGCTCCGGGCGATGTTGATTTCTTGCATGAAGTGAACACTCGACCTCTAGGCACTTTAAGTTCAGTCAAACTACATTCGAATCTGTTAATTTTGCGTTGTGGCAGTTTATATTGTGTTGTGTTGTTGCGGTTTGTATTGTGTTGTGACACTTTATATTTTGCTGTAGGAGTTTTTATTGTATTGTAGCAGTTTATATTTTGTGATAGTTTACTGTGTTGTGGAAGTTTATTTTTTGTTGTGGCAATTTATATTAGCTGTACCAGTTTATATTTGTTGCGGCAGTTTATATGAAAACGATGTTGAGAGAGAGTGAGACTGAGAGAGAGAGAGAGAGAGAGAGAGAGAGAGAGAGAGAGAGAGAGAGAGAGAGAGAGAGAGAGAGAGAGAGAGAGGGGAGACTGAGAATCTGAGGTATTTAATTGTCTGTCAAGAAGGGAGGGAAGTAGAAAACGAATAAAGAGGGGAAGGGAGAGAGAGTGAATAATCAGATCTGTTAATATTTCTGTCTTGCATGAAGGTTAGACAAAGGAGAAAGGAGAAGAGGAAGAAAAAAATAATAATTGACTTCTCTTCGTGGTTGTCTCGTACACAGTGGAGAGAGAGAGAGAGAGAGAGAGAGAGAGAGAGAGAGAGAGAGAGAGAGGGAGGGAGGGAGGCTAAGGATGGCGAACATTAGTTGATCATTCAAGATTGTGTGTTGTGTGTGTGTGTGTGTGTGTGTGTGTGTGTGTGTGTGTGGAGGGGTGCCGGACTGGGTTGATATAAACAAGTATGGTTGACAGGAAGGCTGAAGGAGCGTGAACGCTGGTGTGTCACGACACCAAACAATGTGGAAGTGTAGTAAACAATGTACAATAGTAAACACTGTAGACAAGGTGAGGAAGATGTGTAGCATTAGGTAAAAATAAGGAGCAATAATTGTATATGAAAACGTGGAGTGCAAAATTCAGTGGAACATTACTAAATTCCTCTCCCTCATATATGTGTGTGTGTCGTGCAGAATAGGTAAAACTTGCGATTTTGGCTTAACTAGCAACCCTCTTCTTGCCGAATAATGGAAGCGAAAATTTGTGTATGTAATAATTTCGCAAAAATCATTGTGATTCTAACGAAAGGAATATATTTCATTGTGTTTGTTTATTATTAAATTATCGTAAACTTATCTAAAATATATTTAGTTGGAATTAGACTAAGGTAAATTGCGCTTGTTATAATAAGGTTAGGTAAGTTTTCTAAAGTTCTGTTGCTACAAAATTATTAATTTTTACATTAACATAAATGAGAAAAATATATCTTTAAACGTATAGAAGAAAATTTTAGAAAGGACTTAATTTTAAACGAGTTCTTGCTAATTGACCAGTTTTTTCCTATTATATATATATATCCTATATATATATATATATATATATATATATATATATATATATATATATATATATATATATATATATATATATATATATCAATAACACTGCAACTTGCTAAGGATTCGAACCCATGCTGCTTTTGCCCGCCTCATGGTGAGCGAAAACCCATGAGACACTAACCCATAGGACCACGCAGCGTAATGGGTTTTCGCTCACCATGAGGCAGGCCAAAGCAGCATGGGTTCGAATCCTTGGCTAGTCGCAGTGTTATTGATCAATACCACTTGTTCGAGGTCACAATAATATAAAATATTGCTCGTTGAGACTAGTACACCAAACGGGGAAGAGAATGAAATTAGCTCAGAGGCACCCACACAACCATATGTCCTCGGACCAAGGGTAACACACCTAGCTTGGTTGGGTGCTTGGTTCTTGTAGGATCGCCTGGTCCTGTGGGTTAGAGCGTCATGAGTTTTCGCTCACCATGAGGCGGGCCAAAGCAGCAGCATGGGTTCGAATTCTTGGCTAGTCGCAGTGTTGTTATTGATCAATACCACTTGTTCGTGGTCACAATATATATATATATATATATATATATATATATATATATATATATATATATATATATATATATATATATATATATATATATATATATATATATAGCCGTCTCCTCCGAGGCAGGGTGACCCAAAAGAAAGAAAATCCCCAAAAGAAAATACTTTCATCATTCAACACTTTCACCTCAATCACACTTAATCACTGTCTTTGCAGAGCGCTAAGATACGACAATTCAGAAAATCCTCCAAACCGCCAGTATCTCAAACCCCTCCTTTAAAGTGCAGGCATTGTACTTCCCATTTCCAGGACTCAAGTCCAACTAAATCAATTAACTGGTTTCCTGAATCCCTTCACTAAATATTACCCTGCTCACACTCCAACAGCTCGTCAGGTCCCAAAACCAAATATATATATATATATATATATATATATATATATATATATATATATATATATATATATATATATATATATATATATATATATATATATAGGTCCCAAAACCAAATATATATAATGTAAGACTGTCCCAGAGTCCCAAGACTCCCAGAGCCCTCGTAAGGTCCGTAAGGCCACGAGCTTCCTTCACTGCCTGCTGGTCTTCAAGTCTTGGTGCCAACTAGCTTCCGCTCTTCACAGGAGGTGCCTGGGGTGCCAACCCTTGTTGAGCGCCACCTTGCTCTTGCTGCTGTTATTGTTGCTGCTGCTGCAGTTGTTGTTGTTGCTGCTGTGTTGCTGCTGCAGTTGTTACTGCTGCTGCTGTGTTGCTGCTGTTGTACTTGCTGCTGCTGCAGTTTCTGTTGCTGCTGTGTTGCTGCTGCTGCTTCTGTGTTTCTGCTGCTGTTGCTGTGTTGTTGCAGTTGCTGTGTTGTTGCTGCTGCTGCTTATACTTCTGGAAGGTGGTAAAGATATCTACCTACCTGCCTGGAGTCTATCCTGGAGGGCATTCCGGGGATCGACGTCCCCGCGGCCCGGTCCATAACCAGGCCTCCTGGTGGATCAGGGCCTGAGCAACGAGGCTGTTACTGCTGGCTGCACGTAGTCCAACGTATGAACCACAGCCTGGCTGATCTGGCACTGACTTTAGGTATCTGTCCAGCTCCCTCTTGAAGAGTAGATAGTCTATATTAGCTTGCTATGTCAAGGGATACCTTTACCTTTGATATACCTTTGATGAGTTCCGAGAGTTTTTCTACTCCCAGAGCCCGGCCTTGGGCCAGGCTCATCTGCTGCTAACTTGGTCATCCATGCTGTTGTTGCTGGTGGCCCGTTGCCCCCATATCCATCACAGCCTGGTTGATCTGGCACCTGGTGAAGATACTTGTCCACTTTCCTCCTGAAGACTTCTACACTTGTCCCAGCAGAGTGTTTCTGATATCTTCTGGGAAGATGTTGAATAATTTGAGGCCAGAATGTTGATACAGGCGGGTTCATAAACACTGCCTTAAATTGCTGGTTAAGGTTGGTTGTTAAGGTTGGTTGGGCGTTTTTCTTTCGTACGTAACGGTGGTTCGAGACATAGGGTTCGGTGGTTTGATAACTCTGAACTAATTGGTTGTTTGTGATCGTAGTTATGTAATGGAGTGTGATTGGTTACCGGGTGGTTGGAGTTGCCAGGGTTGTGGTTGGTTTTACCAACGTGGTTGTTGTCAAGGTTGTGGTTGGTTGTTGCCAGGGTTGTGGTTGTGTTGCCAGGGTTGTGGTTGTGTTGCCAGGGTTGTGGTTGTGTTGCGGTTTTTCAGTGTGGTTGTGAGTTGGTGGTGTTGCCAGGGTTGTGGTGGGTTGCCAGGGTGGTGCTGGTTGTTGCCAGGGTTGTGGTTGGTTGCCAGTTGGGTGTTGCCAGGGTTGTAGGCTGGTTGTTGCCAGGGTTAGTGGTTGTGCCAGGTTGGTTGTGTGCCAGGTTGTGTGTCAGGTTGTGTTGTTGCCAGGTGTGTTGTGTTGCCAGGTTGAATGTGTTGCCAGGTTGTTGTTGCCAGGGTTGTGGCTGTGTTGGTTGGTGTGGCCAGGGTTGTGGTTGTGTTGCCAGGGTTGTGGTTGTGTTGCCAGGGTTGTGATTGTGTTGCCAGGGTTGTGGTTGTGTTGCCAGGGTTGTGATTATGTTGTGTTGCCAGGGTTGTGGTTGTGTTGCCAGGGTTGTGGTTGTTGCTGCAGTACTGTGGTTGATAAGTACACTCACATCTTAAGTTCTTGTGTACATTGTTCAGTACACTTCCATCAGTCATTCAAGGTTTGACGTACAGTGCTAACAGTGATAGTACTTGGTGTGTGTACATGAGTATGTACATAGTACTGATGCAGGACCTATCATAGTACTTGTACAGTACTGGTGATAGTTTACAACCTTTAGCTTCACATGTTGAATGCTCTTTTGGGGCCCCTTTCTCACTTCCCTCCATCCCACTCTACCTAGCTCTCCCCCTCCTACTCTACCTAGCTCTCCCCCTTCCACTCTACCTACCTCTCTCTCCCCAACTCTACCTACCTCCTACTCTACCTAGTTCTCTCCCTACTCCTTCCACTTTCCCTAGCTTCTCCCTCCTTTCCCCTCTTTCACCTCACCTACCCTACCTCTCTCCCACCCTCACTCCCCGCCCCTCACCCTTCCTCCCCACTCCCTCCCTACCCTTCCCACGAGTCATTAAGATGAAATCTATTTTTATTGGTTGTAAGAGACACCATCAGCGGGGCATCTTGTGTCTATAATGGTGGCATTATTCATAGTAAAGTGAGCCTTATGGGTATGTCTACCCCGGTGGGGCGACCATCTTGATGGATTGATTGATCTGAGGTTGAGGAGTTGAAGGTGGAAGAGGAGGAGGAGGAAGTGGGAGAGGAGAGTGAGGGTGGTGGCGGGGAGAAGAGGAGGAAGGTGATTTAAGAGGAGAGGAGATAGATAGGGAGGGGAAGAGGACGAAGAGAATTGGATGGGGGTTGGAGGAAGAGGATTATGAGGGGATGGAGGTGGACTGGATTGGGAGGGGGAGAGAAGGGAGATGATTGGGAGGGGGAGGAAGAAGAAAGTGAAGGGGATTAAGAAGATAGGGAGGGAGGAGAAGATAGGGAGGGGAGAAGAAGACAGGGAGGGGGAGAACATAGGGAGGGAGAACATAGGGAGGGAGAAGAGACAGGGAGAGGGAGGGGAATGAAGACAGGGAGGAGAAGATAGGGAGGTGATGAATAAGACTGGGAGGGGGAGGAAGACGGGGAGGGGGAGAAGATAGGGAGAGGGAGGAAGATAGGGAGGGGGATGAAGACAGGGAGGGGGAGAAGATAGGGAGAGGGAGGAATATAGGGAGGGGGATGAAGAAGATAGGGAGGGGAGGGAGAGGAAGGAGAAAAAGTGAGGAATCTCAATTTTGTCAACTGGAGAGATTTGCCGTGTGTGTGTGTGTACTCGCCTAGTTGTGGTTACATGGGTCGAGTCACAGCTCCTGACCCCGCCTCTTCACTGGTCGCTACTAGGTCACTTTTCCTGTTCCATGAGCTTTATCATACCTCTTCTTAAAGCTATGTATGGATTCTGCCTCCACTACATCACTTCCCAGATTATTCCACTTCCTGACAACTTGTGACTGAAGAAATACTTCCTAACATCACTGTGATTCATCTGAGTCTTCAACTTCCAACTGTGTCCCCTTGTTGCTGTGTCCCATCTCTGGAACATTCTGTCTCTATCCACCTTGTCAATTCCTCTCAGTATTTTATATGTCGTTATCATATCCCCACTATCTCTCCTGTCTTCCAGTGTCGTCAGGTCAATTTCCCTTAATCTTTCTTCGTAGAACATTCCTCTTAGCTCTTGGACTAGTCTTGTTGCAAACCTTTGCACTTTCTGTAATTTCCTTACGTACTTGGCTAGGTGTGGGTTCCAAACAGGTGCTGCATACACCGTGTACGTCAGGCCTATAGGTTTGACATCCACGGTGTACAGGGTTCTGAACGATTCCTTATTGAGATGTCGGAATGCTGTTGTTAGGTTTGCTAGGCGCCCATGTGCTGCAGCAGTTATTTCGTTGATGTGCGCCTCAGATGTACCGGGTGTTATACTCACCCCAAAATCCTTTTCCTTGAGTGAGATACTAGGAGGTACTTGAGTGACTGTACTCTGTCTGCGGTCTTCTTTGCCCTTCCCCAATCTTCGTGACTTTGCACTTCATGGAGTTAAACTCCAGTTTCTGGACCAGGCCTGCAGCCTGTCCAGATAATAATATCGTTATTTCTACAAGTACATGTACAAGGTATACAGGCTAGCTGACATCAGTGACATACTACTATATAGAAAGCCGCTTATTATGCAGAGCATTTCCCGCAAATTAGGTCAGTTTTGTCCCAGGATGCAATCCACACCAGTCGACTAACTCCCAGGTTCCCATTTTACTGATGGGTGAACAAAGACAACATGCCAAATGTTTCTACCCTCGTTGGGAATCGAACCCAGACCCTCGCCGTGTGAAGTGAGAGCTTTAGTCACCAGGCCACGGGGCACCCTTATAGTTCTTCCTGGTAGTTCTCTTTGTAGTTCTTCCTGGTCCTCGTCCGATTGAATTATTCTCATCAGATTCACATCATCTGCAAACAAGGACATTTCTGAGGCTATTCCTTCCGTCATGTCGTTCACATATACCAGAAACAGCACCGGTCCAGGACTGACCCCTGTGGCACCCCACTCAGCGCCCACTCTGACACCTCGTCACGTACCATGACTCGCTGTTGTCTTCCCAATAGGTCTTCCCTGATCCATTGTAGTGCCTTCCTGTGTGTCTGTGTAGATTGAATCATAGGTCCTGGCCGTGCCTCCAGAGCTTAATCACATTTTGTAAATCCTGAGCACCGAACAACACCGCCACCATCACCACCACTACCACCACCACAATAACAACAACAACAACTACCAACACCACTACCAACAACACCACCAAACACCACCACCAACAACAGCATAACTACCAATACCACGACCACCACCACTTCCACTACCACCACCCACCATCACTACCACCCACCATCACTACCACCCACCACCACTACCACTCACTACCACCCACCACCACTACCACCCACCACCACTACCACCCACCACAACCCACGACCACTACCAACAACAACAATCATCCTCATCCTAACCCTCCCCCTCCCTCATAATCTCCATATTCTCCCTCTTCCCTCACCCTCCACCCCTTTTCTATCCCCTCCCCCAGTCCCCACCCTCCCTCAAAAGCACCTCAACTTTCCTCCATTAAAAAATATTCGGTTAAATTTACATGGCCACTGCTGGTCTTTGGACTGTGTGCTGTCTTACTCACTCCGGGGGTAGGTACTTCTTTTTCTGGTGATAGATACTGTGCTTGTGTGGGCTCACCTGGCTGGTGCGTGTGGGTGGGTAGTGCGTGCTGTGCTGGGGGTGGAGGTGCTGGTGTGCTGTGCTGGGGTGGGGTACTGGTGCTGTGTGGGGTGGGTACGTGCTTTACTGGTGCTGTGTGTGGTTGTGTTGGGGTAAACTGGTGCTGGGGGTCGTGGGTGGGGTACTGGTGCTGTGGGTGGTGGCGGTACTGGTGCTGTGTGGGTGGGTACTAGTGCTGTTGGGGCTGGTGGTACTGTGCGTGTGTGGGGTACTGGTGCTGTGTGGGGTGGGGTACTGGTGCTTGTGGGGGGGTACTGGTGTGTGGGGTGGGTACTGGTGCTGTGTGGGGGTGGGGTACTGGTGCTGTGTGGGGTGGGGTACTGGTGCTGGTGTTGGGGTGGGGTACTTGTGCTTGTGGGGGGGGTACTGGTGCTGTTGGGGGTGGGGTACTGTGCTGTGTGGGGTGAGGTACTGGTGCTGTGTGGGGTGGTACTGGTGCTGGGTGGGGGTACTGGTGCTGTGTGGGGGTGGGGTACTGGTGCGTGTGGGGTGGGGTACTGGTGCTGTGTGGGGTGGGGTACTGGTGCTGTGTGTGGGGTACTGGTGCTGTGGGGGTACTGTGCTGTGTGGGTGTGTGGGGTACTGTGCTTGTGTGGGGTACTGGTGCTGGTGTGGGGGTGGGGTACTGGTGCTGTGTGGGAGTGGGGGTACTGGTGCTGTGTGGGGGTATGGTGCTGTGTGGGGTGGTGTACTGGTGCGTGTGGGGTGGGGTACTGGTGCTGTGTGGGGTGGGGTACTGGCTGTGGGGAGGGGGTACTGGTGCTGTGTGGGGTGGGGGTACTGGTGCTGTATGGGGTGGGGTACTGTGTGTGTGGGATGGGTAGGTGTGTGTGGGGTGCTGGTGTTGGGTGGGGTACTGGTGCATTGTGGGGGTGGGGGTACTGGTGAGGGGTGGGGTACTGATGTGGTGTGGGGATGGGGTTGGTGTGGGGTGCTGGTGTGGGGGTGGGGGTACTGGTGCTGATGTGGGGGTGGGGGTACTGGTGATGGTGTGGAGGTAGGGGTGTGTGGGGATGCTGGTGTGGGAGAGAGTGTGCTGGTGAGTGTGTTGT
This sequence comes from Cherax destructor, assembly GCA_009830355.1. Lineage (NCBI taxonomy): Eukaryota > Metazoa > Arthropoda > Malacostraca > Decapoda > Parastacidae > Cherax > Cherax destructor. The sequence goes on along the minus strand of WNWK01000106.1, from coordinate 53,920 downwards.
GGGAGTGAGGGTGCTGGTGTTGGAGTCAGGGTGCTGATGTGGAGTGGGGGTGCTGGTGTTGGAGTGGGGGTGCTGGTGAGGGTATTGGGGTGCTGGTGAGCTCCTACCATATAAAAGGGACCAGGAGATACACGCCCCCACAAACCAACTATGGTATTTACATTCATTCAGAAACCAGAATATTTTCAGTGGCATGAAATATTTCACCACCACAGAACTTTATTGGTGGAGGCTGTGTGTGTACTCACCTAGTTGTGGTTGCAGGGGTCGAGTAATAGCTCCTGGCCCCGCCTCTTCACTGGCCGCTACTGGGTCTCTCTCCCTTCGCCTGAGCCTTATCATACCTCTTCTTAAAGCTATGAATGGATCCTGCCTCCACTACATCGCTTCCCAAGCTATTCCACTTCCTGACAACTCTGTGACTGAAGAAATACTTCCTAACGTCCCTGTGATTCATCTGAGTCTTCAACTTCCAACTGTGTCCCCTTGTTGCTGTGTACCATCTCTGGAACATTCTGTCTCTGTCCACCTTGTCAATTCCTCGCAGTATTTTATATGTCGTTATCATGTCCCCCATATCTCTCCTGTCCTCCAATGTCGTCAGGTCGATGTCCCTTAACCTCTCCTCGTAGGACATACCCCTTCGCTCCGGGACTAGTCGTGTTGCAAACCTTTGCACTTTCTCTAGTTTCTTTATGTGCTTGGCTAAGTGTGGGTTCCAAACTGGTGCTGCGTACTCCAGTATGGGCCTAACGTACACAGTGTACAGGGTCCTGAACGATTCCTTATTAAGATGTCGAAGTGCTGTTCTTAGGTTTGCTAGGCGCCCGTATGCTGCAGCAGTTATTTGGTTGATGTGCGCCTCAGGAGATGTGCCTGGTGTTATACTCACCCCAAGATCTTTTTCCTTGGGTGAGGTTTGTAGTCTCTGGCCCCCTAGACTGTACTCCGTTTGCGGTCTTCTTTGCCCTTCCCCAATCTTCATGACTTTGCACTTAGTGGGGTTGAACTCCAGGAACCAATTCCTGGACCAGCCCTGCAGCCTGTCCAGATCCCTTTGTAGTTCTGCCTGGTCCTCGTCCGATTGAATTCTTCTCATCAACTTCACATCATCTGCAAACAGGGACACTTCGAAAGTTATTCCTTCCGTCATGTCATTCACAAATACCAGAAACAGCACCGGTCCTAGGACTGACCCCTGTTAAACCCCACTCGTCACAGACGCCCACTCTGACACCTCGCCACGAACCATGACTCGCTGCTGTCTTCCTGACAGGTATTCCTATTTCCCTCAACCTTTCTTCATGGGGCAGTCCCCTGAGTTGTGGAATTAGCCTTGTCGCAAACCTTTGCACTTTCTCTAATTTCTTGACATGCTTGACCAGGTGTGGGTTCCAGACTGGTGCTGCATACTCTAGTATGGGCCTGACGTACACGGTGTACAGTGTCTTGAACGATTCCTTGTTAAGGTAACGGAACGCTAATCTTAGGTTTGCCGGTCGCCCATATGCTGCCGCGGTTATCTGGTTGATGTGTATTTCCGGAGACGTCCTTGGCGTTATACTCACTCCAAGGTCTTTCTCCTTTGATGAGGTTTGTAGCCTTCGTCCACCTAGCCTGTACTCTGTCAGCGGACTTCTTTGCCCTTCTCCGATCTTCATGACTTTGCATTTGGTGGGGTTAAATTCGAGCCAGTTGCTAGACCAGATGTCAAGCTTGTCAGGTCTCTTTGAAGTCCTGCTTGGTCTTCGAGTGATTATCCTCATTAATTTCACATCATCTGCGAAAAGAGACACTTCTGAGTCTATCCCGTCCGTCATGTCATTCACACATACCAAGAATAGCACTGGTCCTAGGACTGACCCCTGCGGTACACCGCTCGTCACAGGCGCCCACTGTGATACCTCATTACGCACCATGACCCGTTGTTGCCTCCCTGTGAGGTATTCCCTGATCCATTCCAGTGCCCTTCCTGTTATACACGCTTGTTCTTCCAACTTCTTTACTAATCTCATATGAGGAACTGTGTCGAAGGCCTTCCTGCAGTCCAGGAAAATGCAGTCAACCTACCCTTCTCTCTCTTGCCTTACCTCTGTTACTTTATCATAGAACTCCAGGAGGTTTGTTACACATGATTTGCTTTCCCTGAATCCGTGCTGTCTGGCGTTGATTATCCTGTTCTGCTCCAGATGCTCCACCATTCTTTTCTTGATGATTTTCTCCAAGACTTTGCACACTATACACGTAAGTGACACCGGTCTGTAGTTTAGTGTGTATGACTGTGTGTGTATGACAGTGTGTGTGTGACTGTGTGTGTGTGGAGGCAGTGTGTGTACTCACCTAGTTTTGGTTGCAGGGGTCGATTCACAGCTCCTGGCCCCGCCTCTTCACTGGTCACCACTAGGTCACTCCCTGCTCCATGAGCTTTATCGTACCTTATCTTAAAGCTATGTATGGATCCTGCCTCCACTACATCACTCTCTAGACTATTTCATTTCGTGACAACTCTGTGACTGAAGAAATACTTGCTAACATCCCTGTAATTCATCTGAGTCTTCAACTTCCAATTGTGACCCCTTGGTGTGTCCCATCTCTGGAAAATCCCGTCTTTGTCCACCTTGTCGATTCCTTTCATTATTTTATATGACGTTATCATATTCCTCCTATCTCCCCTGTTCTCCAGTGTCGTCAGGTCGATTTCCATTAACCTCTCCTCGAAGGACATGCCCCTTAGCTCCGAGACTAGTCTTGTTGCAAAACTTTGCACTTTCTCCAATTTCTTTACATGCTTGGCAAGGTGTAGGTTCCAAACTGGTGCTGCATACTCCAATATAGGCCTGACGTACACGGTGTACAGGGTCCTGAACGATTGCTTATTGAGATGTCGGAATGCTATTCTTAGGTTTGCTAGGCGCCCGTATGCTGAAGCAGCTATTTGGTTGATATGCGCCTCGGGAGACGTGCCCTGTGTTATACTCACCCCAAGATCCTTTTCCTTGAGTGAGGGTTTGTAGTCTCTTTTCCCCTAGACTGTACTCCGTCTTCGGTCTTCTTTGCCCTTCCCTAATCTTCATGACTTTGCACTTGGTGGGGTTGAACACCAGGAGCCAGTTTTTGAACCAGCTGTGTAGCCTGTCCAGATCCCTTTGTAGTTCTGTCTGGTCCTCATCAGATTGAATTCTTCTCATTAACTTCACATCATCTGCAAACAAGGACACTTCTTAGTCTATTCCTTCCGTCATGTCGTTCACATACCAGAAACAGCAAAATCCTAGGACCTACCCTTGTTGAACCCCACTCGTCACAGGCGCCCACTCTGATACCTCGTCATGTACCATGACTCGTTGTTGCCTACCTGTCAGATATTCTTTGATCCATTGCAGTACCTTTCCTGTTATCCCTGCCTGGTCCTCCAGCTTTTGCACTAATCTCTTGTGCGGAACTGTATCAAAAACCTTCTTACAGTCCAAGAAAACGCAATCTACCCATCCCTCTCTTGTCTTACTGCTGTCACCCTGTCATAGAACTCCAGTAGGTTTGTGACACAGGATTTCCCGTCCCTGAAACCATGTTGGCCTTCGTTGATAAGCTCATTCCTTTCTAGGTGCTCCACCACTCTTCTTCTGATGATCTTCTCCATGACTTTGCATACTATACATGTTAGTGACACTGGTCTGTAGTTTAATGCTTCGTGTCTCCTTGTTTTAAAAATTGGGACTACATTTACTGTCTTCCATACCTTAGGTAGTGTGCCTCTGTGCAGTGTGTATTCACCTATTTGTACTCACCTATTTGTGGTTGCAGGGGTCGAGTCATAGCTCCTGGCCCCGCCTCTTCACTGATTGCTACTAGGTGTGTGTGTGTGTGTGTGTGTGTGTGTGTGTGTGTATGGAGGCACAGTCAATGGCCTCCACTCCACAATAACAAATATTAATGTCCACAAAAAATCCATCCACGAAAACAAGTAATACAACTATTTTTTGTTTTGTTTTTGCAAATATACGAGTGCTTAGACCAGCCACAAGCAACGTAATATAGTATATTAGTGGAGTCCTCACAGCTTTCACAAACACCCACGTAAAAGGTCACTTTAGCAGTGAAATATATATACCTGGGTACAACTTTGAAGAGACAAAGAACAGACAACAATAGGAGGTTAGCTTGTACCCCAGAGTTACTTAACATCACTAATGATGTAGTTGAAGTTTTGGTAGTAAAAATTGAGACCAATAATCCGGTTATTGTACTTGTATATCAGCCGCCGGATACAACTTCGCAACAGTTCAGAGATCAGCTACTGAAAGTTAATTACTCTGGAAAATCTTTGTCTCAGCGCCAAATATTTTGTTGCTTGATTTCAGTTTAAGACATTAAAAAAAATGGAAGTGGAAAATGTTGTAATAACAGAGACAATACCAGGAAGCAGCTCAGACGAACAGTCTTACACAAATGAACTACTGAAACCCTTAATGAACTCACCTTAAACCAGCGACCAGTGGAACAGACAAGACATTCCCTTGACAGTTATGTGGAAAATAGTATAAAATACCGACAAGTTGAAGATTAAGACACTTGTGCAACAGTTGGGTCTTAATCTTGAAGACTCCCTTGACCTTATATTCGTGAATAATGATTCAGATCACTAATGGAGGTTGAGAGGTGCATGCACTCTGCAACAACATGCAACCAGCCATGAGGGTGAGAAATGGTCTGGTGATACAGACAACATGTGGAAAAAGACACCTATGTACAGTTCAGCACATTTATTAAAAGAAACATTTCGCCACGAGTGGCTTTTAGGACTGAAGAAGCCACTAGTGGCGAAACGTTTCCTTTAATAAATGTCGTGAAGTGTATATAAGTGTCTTCCCACAGCCACGAGGGTGTTTTCACCTAATTCATCCTCAACACAGACCATCAACTGAGATCAAATAAATCATGTCCTTAATGAAACATGATGCGAAGAAATATATTAAATAACATGGATGTGAACCAGTGTCTTGAGAGGACTAACTCTTAGGCACAGCAAGTATGCTACAGGCACAGCAAGTATGCTACAGGCACAGCAAGTATGCTACAGGCACAGCAAGTATGCTACAGGCACAGCAAGTATGCTACAGGCACAGACACTAAATATGAAATGATGCAAGGCAGGGAGAAAGAGAGACTCCCTCTGCTGGTGAAGACGAAGCATCACAGAACTTGTCAGGGGTGCCAGAGGTGCCAGACTATCTGAGGTGCAGAAGGAAACACTGGCTAGAGAAACGGAAGATCTTGAACAATATTACTGCAGAGAGCCGGGTTTAGGCATAAGCTAAACAAACTACAGTTTACGCCACACAGTCTGAAGAGGCCTATCAAAATTGCTGAATTTTCAATTGCTTATGCGTAAATCCGGCTCTACGCCCATACTCAATGCACTTCTTACATTAATTATCAACAGTTATATATATTTTAATTTAATATACGATTTATCAAGTTTTTTAGAACAATTGTTCGAGAGCGTGACACTTAACAGTAAAAAACAAAGCTTGCAGCTTCTCATAGCTTAGGAATCACTGTGTTCGACCCTGAATGACTCGTACTGATATCACATTAGAGATGGTACCGTAGTTTCCTTTCTGGCATATAAGGCACACGAGTATATACGATATATGAGACGATGTTTGCAAGCAGCTGGAATGAAACGTTAGTAAACAACTGATAGAGTAACACAAAGCCTATCCTTGACCCTGGTCTTGAGCATATAAGGCGCAGGATCATTTTCTAAGACTATTTTTTAGGAAAAAGGGGTGCGCCTTATATGCCGGAAAATATGATATTTAGTACAAAGTTGATGAATAAGACACATGTGCCACACTAATCTTTATTAATGAAACGTTTTGCCGGCACTGCACGTTTCATCAACCGAACGCATTGATGACTTACAATCCTGGTGACAGTTTACCTGGAGAGTGTTTCGGGGGTCAACGCCCCCTCGGCCTGGTCCGAGACCAGGCCTCGTGGTGGATCAGGGTCTGGTCAACCAGACTGTTACTGCTGGCCGCACGAAAACCGTACGTACGAACCACAGCCCGGCAGATCAGCTACTGACTTTAGGTGCCTGTCCAGCGCCTTCTTGAAGACAGACAGGGGACTATTTGTAATCCCCCTTATGTATGCTGGGAGGCAGTTGAACAGTCTTGAGCCCCTGACACGTATTGTGTTGTTTCTTAGTGTACTCGTGGCGCCCCTGCTTCTCATTGAGGGAATGTTGCATCTCCTGCAGAGTCTTTTGCTTTCGTAGGGAGTGATTTTCGTGTGCAAGTTTGATACTAATCCCTCTAGGATTTTCCAGGTGTATATTATCATGTATCTTTCTTGCCTGCGCTTCAGAGAATACTGTTACCAGTAATTTAGGTGCTTTATCGTACTTATGCGTGCCGTGAAAGTTCTCTGTACATTCTCCAGGTCAGCAATTTCGCCTGCCTTGAATGGGGCAGTAAGTGTACAACAGTATTCCAGCCTAGAGAGAACAAGTGATTTGAAGAGAATCATCATGGGCTTTGCGTCCCTAGTTTTGAAAGTTCTCATTATCCATCCTATCATTTTTCTTGCAGATGTGGTAGATACATTGTTGTGGTCTTTGAAGGTAAGATCCTCTGACATTATCACTCCCAGATCTTTCACATTAGTTGTTCGCTCTGTTGTGTGAGAGATAGTGTGAAGAAGTCAGTTCTTTGAACTAAGAAACTATCTTCCATCAAGGCTAAGGAACCGATTACCTTCAACTACCTCTCTACTTCGTCTGCTGACTTCAGGACTGTAATTCATCCCTGTATTTAACTAACGAAGCCTGCTGTGCACGCTCACGGCTTGGTCAATAAAGCTACCTACTGGTGCACATTGTCAGACCCCAGTGTGCACACTCACAAATTCCGATCTGGCCTAATTACTGACTAAATTAATAATTAATTAACCATACTCTGTAATGGAGCTTAAATCCCGAATCCACTTATTTTTTTTCACTGCACTGTATTTCCTGTCTCTTATTCTGTTATTTTCCATTCAATATGATAAATACAATATATTACAATAAACATATTACACATTTAGGCAGATTCTAGATAAAATTGAATGCTCAGTAATACAGAAACACAGAAGACTGATTGAACTGTATATTTCGACCCTCTTCAGCTGAAGAGGATCCCAGAAGAAATCGAAATATACAGGTCAATCAGTCTTCTGAGTTTGTCTTCATGTGGGATATTACTGAGCACTGGCAGCTGTCCATTACACTTTAGCTATCCATAAAACGGAATGTGAAACCTGGTACTGTAATGTTCGTAAATATTCTGGAGACTTTAAGGGTTAAGTTAAATTAGAAGTCTGTTATGGTACAGTTTTACAGTATATAATTACTCTTGCAAATTTTAAGATTACATTATAACAGGAGAGGGGAGAAAGCTGATGTTATCAGTGGAGAAGATAACAGGGAGAGTACCGTCAGTACGCAGTACTGGCATACCTGGACTACCAGCACCTCACTCTCACAGATCGTGCAGTGTTGAACCAGACGCAGACATTGCACCTCACAACATTGCCAGGTGTTTCTACCAGGCCAGCTAGGATACTACTGGTTGGTCTGTCTACCAGGCCAGCTAGGATACTACTGGTTGGTCTGTCTACCAGACCCAGCTAGGATACTACTGGTTGGTCTGTCTACCAGGCCAGCTAGGATACTACTGGTTGGTCTGTCTACCAGGCCAGCTAAGATACTACTGGTTGGTCTGTCTACCAGACCCAGCTAGGATACTACTGGTTGGTCTGTCTACCAGGCCAGCTAGGATACTACTGGTTGGTCTGTCTACCAGGCCAGCTAGATACTACTGGTTGGTCTGTCTACCAGGCCCAGCTAGGATACTACTAGTTGGTCTGTCTACCAGGCCCAGCTAGGATACTACTAGTTGGTCTGTCTACCAGGCCCAGCTAGGATACTACTAGTTGGTCTGTCTACCAGGCCCAGCTAGGATGCTACTAGTTGGTCTGCCTACCAGGCCCATCTAGGATGCTACTAGTTGGCCTGTCTACCAGGCCAGCTAGGATACTACTGGTTGGTCCGGCCAGCTAGGATACTACTGGTTTGTCTGTCTACCAGGCCAGCTTTGATACTATTGGTTGGTCCGGCCAGCTAGGATACTACTAGTTGGTCTGTCTACCAGGCCCAGCAAGGATGCTACTAGTTGGCCTGTCTACCAGGCCAGCTAGGATACTACTGGTTGGTCCGGCCAGCTAGGATACTACTGGTTGGTCTGTCTACCATGCCAGCTAGGATGCTACTGGTTGATCTGTCTACCAGGCAGCTAGGATACTACTAGTTGGTCTATCCACCAAGCAAGCTAGGTAGGATAATAGTCGTTGGTTTGTCCACCAGGCCAGCTAGGTAGAATACTACTGGTTGGTCTATCCACCAGGCTAGCCAGGTATGGTATCCCTCACAGTTATTCCTCACTAGAGGGATATCCACTGAGATTTTCCTCCCATCACTGACATATACGAGTATTCCTCACAACTGCGTCTTACTCGTGGAACCATATAGACTAATGCGAGACAGTTAATGAAATTGAAAGGTATAAAAATATTTCTCGTATTCAAAACCCAGGGCAAAAAAACACATCCAGTATTGAGTCCTTGCTTAAGCTGGATGCAACTTGCACAGACGACATGACTGTGTGTTCAATGAGCCTTTAATCACAAACGAAACTCAAAATTTTGCCCGTTTCCAAAATGTCTGATAAAAACCTTAAACCCGTTCGATATCGGAAAAGCTTTTGATAGCATGATGAAGCGGTGTGTCCAAGGCCCAGACTCGTGGAACTCCGTGTTAATCAAGAACTACAAGAAATCCCTATCACACGCCTTGAATATTCTATGGAGAGGGAGGCTAGACACGGGGGTTATCCCACAGCCCTTAAAAGTAACAGATAAGCCCCATTCCACAAAGGTTGCAGCAGAGGTCTAGAAAAAACTGTATACTTTTGATATACCTTTGAAGAGGTTCGAGAGTTTCACTACTCTCGGAGCCCGGCCATGGGCCAGGCACTGACTTCGCACGTTATTAAAGTCTTTGAAAGAGTTTTAAGAAGTAAGATTAATATAAATATATGGGATAACAATAAATGAACCACAAAAATAATATTCACCTAGTGTGGCTGCCATTATGTTAACACATTATCTGCTTAAACTAATTGCAGGTTCATGGTTCATATTGCAGGGCAGTATGAGTTTAGAGTAGGCGCTCCTGCCTCTCACAGCTACTGAACCATTGCAACATGGTCTTAAATATGCAGCCAGGAGTGTGTCCTGCACACACCTGCTTGGGCTCTCCTCCGTTATTTCATTCTTCTCATTGACATTGCTCCTGAAGAAGCATTGCAGCTGCAGCGTGAAAGACTTAGAGTAACATCATTCTCCCCCACCCCCACTGGTTGCTGCTCGTAAGACTGGCATTCCAAACAGGAGAATGAAATTAGTCTTGTGGTATCCCGGCCACGAATGTGCTGGCATCAGAAGTGGCAGATCCAGTACACTCACTGGGTCCATGATGTTTGTAGCATTTTGGTCAAGTGGGCTAAGAGAGGTTAGCTTGGTTCCCAGGAGCCTGGTTAAATGTGCCGGGTTTGATTCCCAGCTGGTCGTGTGCAAACAGTTGCAGACAGGCGATCTTAACTATGCAAGACAAGCCACGGGAGGAGGGGGTTAAATCTATAACTCAAGTACTTTCACACTTCTCAGTGCGTCATCAGGCGCTATGCAATGTTGCAAGGCAGCAACTGAAGCAGCAGCTCTCGGAGAGAAGAGGTTGCAGCAGGTGACAAACCCGCACTGTGTGTATTATATATACACTGTGTGTGTATATATATATATATATACACAGTGACAGTCACGGCATTATGCCGGGTACCAGCCATTAGCATGACGTCACGACCTGCCGCCACACTCCACAGTGACTCCTCAGTGCTCACGTGGCTGCCGTGGTGAGAGGAAGTGTTGCACTTTTGTCTCATCCGCCCCATCTTTTGTCCGTGTTCCCTTTGGTTTTAGAGCTATACATGTTTGATTATGGGTAAAATGAAGTCTTTAACACCTGAAACTAAAGCTCAAATCATAGGGCTTCACAAAGCTGGACAACAGACGAAAGAAATAGTGGAGAATGTTGGTGTGTGTGAGCGTTGAGTGAGGAACTGGGTGCAGCGTTTCAAGGCTGGTGGCGTGTCGAGTTACCCTCTGCCAAACCTCGGCCTGGCCCCTCGAAGAAGACATCTGTACCTTAACTGTGTTAAAGAAGCAGTTAGAGAGTACACCTAAGATAACTGCTAGAGAATTGAAAGAAAAGAACCCACATCTTCTCTCAGAGGTGTCTGTAAGAACTGTTAACAGACGTGTGTCAGAACTGGGCTACAGTAGTCACTGCCAGGTTAAGAAACCGATCCTCTCCAAGCCACAGAAGAAACGTAGGCTGTATTATGCAAAGAAATATCTTCACTGGAATCCTCAACAGTGGTCTGAAGTACTTTGGAGTGATGAAGCAACCTTCACCATCACCTGTGACCGTGGGGGACATGAGGTAGTGACACGCTAGACCCACGCTACACCTGTGGGACCACCAAACACCCAGACTTACTCATGGTTTGGAGGTGTTTCAGTGCTCAGAGTGTTGGTGAACTCATTGTGTTTCCCAAAAACCAGTCTATGAACCAGTATAATTCCCTGGAGTTATTCTGGGACAATTTACCTGAGGCGTTTGACAAGTGTCGGGCTACGGTTTTTATGCAGGACGGTGCACCGTGTCATACCGCCAAATCTGTAGTTCAGTGTTAAGGACTGGAAGTGAGGTTCTTTAATGACTGGCCAGGCAATTCCCCAGACCTAAACCCTATTGAGAACCTCTGGTCAATAGTGAAACGAAGTTTACTGGGCAAGGCTATCAGTTCTATCCCACTGCTGGAGGCTGCTCTACATGAGGCATGGAATAATATACCTCCCCAAACCCTCAAAAATTTGTGTGTGTCTCTTCCTACATGACTGATGGACGTGATTAAGCGTAAAGGACGCAGCAACAAGTATTAAAACCTCAGTAATTGTGCAAATATATATATTATAATCTTTCATGGTATGTGTTTATGTTTTGGTACGTGTGTGGAGGAGGGGCGGCATAATGCCATGACTAGCACTGTGTATATATATATATATATGGTGTTTGGAGCAGAGGTGTCAAGGTCAAGTATTGGTTGTGTCACTGGTTGTGTTGACAGTGTCTGGCCTCCACGAACAAGCTGCCTCAGTGCTACAAAACACCATTGTGTGTAGAAGCCATGTTTACATGACCGCGATATGGGATCGTCGCCCCTGGGAAGTGTGGAGGGGTGGCTGTACCATGCCCCGCCCCGTTCATCTTAAGGGTACGGGCATTATTACTCTCTTCGCTTATTAAAAAATTATCCTGTTAGAGGAGGGGACAGGTGGCGATGCTGGGGAAGGGGGCAGGTGGCGATCCTGGAGAGGGGGCAGGTGGCGGTCCTGGTAGAGGGTGTAGGGGGCAATCCTGGGGTAGGGGCAGGTGGCGATTCTGGGGTACGGGGCAGGTGGCGATCCTAGAAGAGGGTGCAGTCTTGGGAGTATTTGTTAGGCAGTTGCACTGGTTGAGGTGATTCTGGTTAGTAGGGGTTCTAGGGAGTAGGGGTTCTGGGGAGTAGGGGTTCTGGGGAGTAGGGGGTTCTGGGAGTAGGGGTTCTGGGGAGTAGGGGGTTCTGGGAAGTAGGGGTTAGGGAAGTGGGTTGGGGAGGGGTTCTGTTTCACACCAATCACTTTCCCTCTTCCATCTTTGTCTTCTCTCTTTATTCCTAGAAAGTTGTCGGACATTTCCATCTTATTTGTCTTTAGTTGTAGCTGATTCCTGGGGTCGTCGCCCCCCCCGGCCCGGTCCCAGACCAGGTCCCAGATCAAGACAGACCAGGACCAAGCCCAGGATACAGACCGGGACACACCAACAAAATTCACAATCTTTATCCCGCAGCGGAAAAATCTCTTTACTCTCTTCCCCTTATCTGTCTCTTACCAACTCTCCCCCCTCCCCTCCCCTCCCCTCCCCTCCCCTCCCTCCTACATCCTCACTGGTCTTCCCTGGTAAACAAGAGGGAACCATCACTTGTTATCATACACTGTTAACTATCATTTAGAGTGTGGTAAGCAGCACACTGTGAGTGTATTTACTTCCATTTAACAAATCCATCGTTATTCCTCCTACTTCTCCTCTTCCATATTCTTTTCCACTTCCTCTTTGTCTTCTTCCTTTTCTCCACATCTTCCTTCCTCTTTATCCCTTCCTCTTTACCCCCACTGGTAATCTCCTCTCCCCCCCCCTCCTTCTCCTGCTCTTTCTTATCTTCCAATAAGGAATCAATTTATAAAGCTCTGGAGGATGGAAGACTCTTCATTTGACTCATCACAGTAAAGCTTCATAAATCATCACTGTGATCTTCTGCTCTCACCGCCGCTCCTACACCAACATCAACCATTTCTACATTCCATCATTCTCTCTTCCTCGTCTTTTTACTGTTTTTTTTAAATGTGTGTGTGTGTGTGTGTGTGTGTGTGTGTGTGTGTGTGTGTGTGTGCGCGCACACAATTGAGAGTGGGACAGCAGACAGGTCACAACAAGGGGACACAGTTGGAAGTTGAAGACTCAGGAATCGGGATGTTAGGAAGTATTTCTTCAGTCACAGAGTGGTCAGGAAGTGGAATAGTCTGGGAAGTTATGTAGTGCAGGCAGGATTCATACATAGCTTTAAGAAGAGGTATGATAAAGCTCATGGAGCAGAGAGTGAACCTAGTAGCGACCAGTGAAGAGGCGGGGCCAGGAGCTGTGAATCGACCCCTGCAACCACAATTAGTCGAGTAAACACACACACAGGGAGGACCAAGTGATAAGGCTAAAGAGAGGAAGGAAGGTTAGGTAAGGTTCGTCAGGAAACAGGAGAAGTGTTTCCTGACGCGGGTCTTAGTCATATGATGACCCTTTGTTGGAGCTTTTGGTCATCTGACCGAGGCCTTGCGCTGGCTTACCGGTCCACCTCTTTAAAAATTATGGTCAGTTATAACCATTTTTTAGAATAAGGAAGAATTCTTATAGTAAATTATAACAGAACTAAACAGAGTGTTTAGGGAGGTATTCATAGATAAGTGAGAAACAGCGCTAGGCAACAGATAAGCAAGAAACAATGCTAATTAACGTAGGAGCAAGAAATAGTGGTAGGTAACATAGCAACAAAAAACAGTGGTAGGTAACATAGCAACAAGGAACAGTGGTAGGTAACATAGCAACAAGGAACAGTGGTAGGTAACATAGCAACAGGATGGTAGAGAGCAGACCTCGGCAGGATAGGCTGGAAGCTAACTCATGTTTACCTGACATTTAAGAAGAGGGGCAGAGAGGAAGTGTCAAGGCACAAGCTTGTATAAGTTAGGTAAGATTTATCAGGAAACAGAGCAAGTGTTTCCTGATGCATGAAGCTTTTGGTCATCTGACCGAGGCCTTCCACTGGCTTACCTGTCCACCCCTTTAAAAATTATTGTTGATATTATCGATGTTCTTGTTTTATAGAGTAATGGAGAATATCGTCGGTGAGAGGATACTGAATCACCTTGAGAGGACTTTATCAGTAGACAGACATGGATTTGGAGATTTTTATACGCTCAAAGATTATGTATCTTAGTGTTTATACATAGATATACATGTATAGAGATATACATGCATTACTGTTCCCAGATATTAATCTTACTACCCTTCCTGTAACATGTGTATCCACAGGCATGTGTAAATCTCACATACAGCGATGTTTTGCCGTGTGAACGAGTGTATCATTGCCTGTCGTCAGGTCTGTACTAACTATGATTAACAAACTATATCCCAAATCCAAATGAAAAGGCTGCCTTCCGTAGGTCAGGATAAGAGGCATTTGACTCGCTCCCAGTTCTCCTCAGTCGTGTGTCTGACTAAACTGTTGGTAAACCATACCACGGGTGGGGTTCGAACCCGCAGTCACAGAGTCTCAAAACTCCAGACCGTCGCGTAAGCCACTAGGCCAGCTAGCTTCAATAAGATTCATCTAACTAGGTATATTTCTACACCATAGGAAGGTTAGCATAGGCACCACTGTGTCTGTTGTCACAGTAATGTTGGTGGTTTATCCGTCAGGAAACAGTAAGTAGTGTTTGTTGTCACAGTAATGTTGGTGGTTTATCCGTCAGGAAACAGTAAGTCGTGTTTGTTGTCACAGTAATGGTGGTGGTTTATCCGTCAGGAAACAGTAAGTAGTGTTTGTTGCCACAGTAATGTTGGTGGTTTATCCGTCAGGAAACAGTAAGTAGTGTTTGTTGTCACAGTAATGGTGGTTTATCTGTCAGGAAACAGTAAGTAGTGTTTGTTGCCACAGTAATGGTTGTTTATCTGTCAGGAAACAGTAAGTAGTGTTTGTTGCCACAGTAATGTTGGTGGTTTATCCGTCAGGAAACTAGACAGTGTCACATGACGCCGGTCTTAGACGATGACTCGATCAGTGGGTTAAGCTTCCGCTGGCCCACCCCAGCTAGCTAGGTGTCATACACCCAGCTAGGTGCCATGCACACCTAGCTGGGGTGGACCAGTGGATGCTTATACAGGGATGCCAGGAGTACTGTTGAAAATGGTATAAAATAATGACAAGTTGATGAGCAAGACACACGTGCAATAGATGAGTAAATGTATTGTTGAAACGTTTCACTGAGGGACTGACCACCTCAAAACTCTCTCTCCAAGGTTGATGAATTGATTACATCATCTTCATTTCACTACTAAACCTGCTGCCTCTGTATTTGACTGAAGAAGTCTACTGTGTGGGCGAAACGTTTCAACAATACACCCAACTGTGTCTTACACTAGGAAGTATTCATTCAGCCTTAGAGTGGTACGGTCTGGGAAGTTCAATGGTAGAAACAACAGGATCCATACATAGCTTTAGGATGAGGTACAATAAGGCTCTCGAAGTCAGAACACCTGGTGTCTATCTGGAGGGTGTCCCCCGCGGCCCGGTCCCAGACCAGGCCTCCTGGTGGAATAAAGCCTCATTAACCAGGCTGTTACTGCTGGCCACAAGCAGTCAGACATAGGAGCCACAGCCAGGCTGGCCAGGAACTGACTTTTGAAACCCATTACCGGCCAACTAAGAGGCGGGGCCAGGAGCTGAGACTCATCCCTGCCACAACATGTAGGTGAATACAATCAGTACATAAGAACATAAGAAAGAAGGAACACTGCAGCAGGCCTACTGGCCCATGCGAGGCAGGTCCAAATCTCCCACCGGCTTAAGCCAATGCCCCGACCCATCCAGGTCAGGTTACATTCACTTAAGGAAGGAGCTCGGCATCTGACATAGTAGCACAAACTAGTCAGGTCTAACTCACACCCACCCGCACCCACTCATATATTTATCTAGCCTATTTTTAAAACTACACAACGTTTTAGCCTCTATAACTGTACTCGGGAGTTTGTTCCACTCATCGACAACTCTATTACCAAACCAATGCATTCCTATATCCTTCCTGAATCTGAATTTATCCAACTTAAAGCCATTGCTGCGAGTCCTGTCAATACTAGATATTTTTAGCACGCTATTTACATCACCTTTATTTATTCCTGTTTTCCATTTATACACCTCAATCATATCATCCCTAATTCTACGCCTTTCTAGAGAGTGCAGATTCAGGGCCCTCAGTCTATCCTCATAGGGAAGATTTCTGATACATGGAATCAACTTAGTCATCCTCCTTTGTACGTTTTCCAGAGCATTTATATCCATTCTGTAATACGGTGACCAAAACTGTGCAGCATAATCTAGATGAGGCCTAACCAAGGATATATAGAGTTGAAGAACAACCTGAGGACTCCTATTATTTATGCTTCTTGATATGAAGCCAAGGATTCTGTTCGCTTTATTGCGAACACTTATGCACTGCTGTCTTGGTTTTAGATTACTGCTAACCAGAACTCCTAAATCCTTTTCGCAATCAGTAGTATTAAGATCTACATTATTTAGTTTATATGTGGCATGGTTATTGTCCTAAGGTATACTAAAGACAGTATTATAACAGCATACTCTTGGTTAAATATACGGTTGTATATGTTCACGTAACTTATCCAACCCAATGTAATCTAACCAGTCTATAAGTGCATAAGATTTATTAGGTTTACAAGAGGCGTAAAGCAACTGACGGATAGAAACTCAGCAGAAAAGTAACGTAGTCATCAGAAAAGTAACATAAAATGAATGTAGGTTGAGGGTCAGTAACGTTTTGAGTTGAAGTGTGAATTTAACCTGACCTGGCTGGGTCGGGGCATTGGCTTAAGCCGGTGGGAGACTTGGACGTGCCTCGCATGGGCCAGTAGGCCTGCTGCAGTGTCCCTTCTTTCTTATGTAGCATAAGGGAGTGTCAACTATCAGTGTATGCACACTCCTCTCTCTCTCTCTCTCTCCCTCTCCACTTTCTCTCTCTCCCTCCACTTCACTCTCCTTCCCTCCCTCCCTCCCTTCACTTCCCCCTCCCTCCCTCCCTTCACTTCCCCTCTACCCACGCTGACATCTGGAATCTTTACTGCGTTTTTATTCCCATCTTTATCTGTATTATAGGGTGTACCGGATAATAAAGAGCGGGTATAAAGAGCGGGCATAAAGAGCGGGCATAAAGTCTTAATGTAGACGCTATTTTGTTCCCACTTCATCCGCATCGGATTTTTTATAGACTTCTGAGTCTTATTGCTTATATATTTGTTTTAATAATGTTTATAGTTACCAGTGTTTATGATTTATATTGTTGAATATAACACTTCAAGACACCAGCTTAAATATTCGTGTGTGTGTGTATACTCACCTAGTTGTACATACCTATTTGTGGTTGCAGGGATCGGTTCACAGCTCCTGGCCCCGCCTCTTCACTGGTCGCAACTAGGTCCACTCTCCCTGCTCCATGACCTTTATCGTATCTATTTTGTCATGTAGGGGGTAACGGAACGGGTAGATAATTGGGAAATACGGGAGTAAAGGGGAGGGAGGGTGTAGGCAGGAGAGGTGAGTGGAGTGACAGGAGCGGAGGTAATGTGAGGTCACTGGTGACTATATCATCACTTCTCATTACCACCACACTACTCACCCACTCTGTACTTAAAATAAAATATAAGAATAAAGTATAAGCATAAAGAATAATAAGAATATAACGGGGGACAGTGAATATTACTATTCCACTCAACCACAGTTTAGTATTAAGTCCTTGTACAATAATATATTTGGGAACAGGAGAACACTATTGAGTTTAGATAAATGGGGATTGTATACATATAAGCAGGGAGACAGAGAATACAATAAACTGACGAAACAGAATATAACTTACAATATAGTTCAGAGGACAGTTCACCATATATGAGTGGGTGCGGGTGGGTGTGAATTGGTCCTGACTAGCTTGTGCTACTAGGTCAGATGCCGTGCTCCTTCCTTAAGTGAATGTAACCTGACCTGGCTGGGTCGGGGCATTGGCTTAAGCCGGTGGGAGACTTGGACTTGCCTCGCATGGGACCAGTAGGCCTGCTGCAGTGTTCCTTCTTTCTTATGTTCTTAAGTCACGAGCACGGCTCCAAGCCAGTACTCTGCCCAGTCTCCTCCAGAGACTCTCCAGCAGCCTTCTCCAAGAGCTCTGCCCACCAGCAGCCGCTCTGCTAGAATCTCGTGCCCAGAGCTCTGCACTCAAGCCAGAGCTCTGCCAGAATGTATCCAGCCCAGAGCTCCGCACACAGGCCAGAGCTCTGCCCGAATGTCTCTCTCTAGTTGTTTCCTCGGCCTTATATCGTCCTCCAAGCATCCCGCCAGTGAGGAGTGTACCACGTGCTTTGACCTGACGCCAAAACCTGACGCCGAGAGGCGTGGCTGACAGCCATTTACTAAGGTAAGGTGTGGCTGCTTAGGTAGACCTCACAAGCACACTGACTACATCACAATTTTTAAAGTTGTGTCTGGATCCTGCCTCCATTACATCACTCTCTATTCCACTTCCTGACAACTCTATGACTGAAGAAATACTTCCTAACATCCCTGTGACTCAGATCAGTTTTCAACTTCCAGTTGTGACCCCTTGTTGCTGTGTCCCATCTCTGGAACATCCTGTCCCTATCCACCTTGTCAGTTCCTTTCAGTATTTTATGTCGTTATCATATCTTCCCTATTCCTCCTGTCGTTAGTGTCGTCAGGTTGATTTGCCTTAACCACTCGTAGAACATACATTTTATCTCCGGATCAGTCTTGTTGCAAACCTTTGCACATTCTCTAATTTCTTTACGTGTTTCGCCAGGTGTGGGTTCCAAACTGGCACTACATACTCCGATACGGACCTGACGTGCACAGTGTACAGTGTCGTGAATGACTCCTTACTTAGATGTTGAAACGCTATTCATAAGTTTGCCAGGCGCCCGTATGCTGCGCCTCAGGAGATGTACTCGATATGATGCTCACCCCAAGATTCTTTCCCTTGAGTGAGTTTTGCTGTACTCCGTCTGTGGTCTTCTTTGTCCTTCCCCAAACTTCATGACTTTGTACTTGCTGGGATTAACCTCCAGGAGCTATTTGTCGGGCCTAGCTTGCAGCCTTTCTAGATCCCCTTGTAGGCTTACCTGGTACTCGTCTACTTGCATTCTTCTCATTAGCTTTACATCGTCTGCTAGAAACAGCACTGGACCTAGGATCCTTGTGGAGCCCCACTCGACACGTGCACCCTGACACCTCGTCATGAACCAACACATATTTTTTCCTTCCTGTCAGGTATTCCCTGATCCATTGCAGTACTCTGTTATTGCTGCCTGC
>WNWK01000106.1:0-30000 GCA_009830355.1 Cherax destructor | reverse complement strand
TGTGTGATTGTGATGATCTGTTTGTACTTGACGTTTCGCCAGGGATGAAGTCTTCTTCAGCCGGATACAGGGGAATGTAACACTGGAGGGCTCCCGGACATTCAGCCGGATACAGGGGAATGTAGCACTGGAGGGCTCCCCGGGCATTCAGCCGGATACAGGGAATGTAGCACTGGAGGGCTCCCGGACATTCAGCCGGATACAGGGAATGTAGCACTGGAGGGCTCCGGACATTCAGCCGGATACAGGGGAATGTAGCACTGGAGGGCTCCCGGACATTCAGCCGGATACAGGGAATGTAGCACTGGAGGGCTCCCGGACATTCAGCCGGATACAGGGGAATGTAGCACTGGAGGGCTCCCGGACATTCAGCCGGATACAGGGGAATGTAGCACTGGAGGGCTCCCGGACATTCAGCCGGATACAGGGGAATGTAGCACTGGAGGGCTCCCGGACATTCAGCCGGATACAGGGAATGTAGCACTGGAGGGCTCCGGACATTCAGCCGGATACAGGGGAATGTAGCACTGGAGGGCTCCCGGACATTCAGCCGGATACAGGGGAATGTAGCACTGGAGGGCTCCGGACATTCAGCCGGATACAGGGAATGTAGCACTGGAGGCTCCCGGACATTCAGCCGGATACAGGGAATGTAGCACTGGATGGCTCCCGGACATTCAGCCGGATACAGGGGAATGTAGCACTGGAGGGCTCCCGGACATTCAGCCGATGGACATTTCATCGAATGGACATATGGCCGGTGGAAGGCCTCGTTCAGATGTCCAAAAGCTACAGTGGCGGGTCATCATAGGACTAAGACCAGCGTCAAGAAACACTTGTCCTGTTTCCTGAACAATCTTATCTAACCTAACCTCAATCCTGAGGGACTGACTACCTGTCACTGGCAAGGCTGCTGTTTCTAGTGTTTTCTTCAACTGAAGAAGATCACAACATAGTAAACACACCAGTGTTTTGTACATGTGATTTATTTATCATCTCCCTTATTTCCCTCCCTTCACCCCGTCACTTTTCTTTCCCTCCCTTCACCCTCACTTTTCTTTCCCCCTTCTCACCCTCTCCCCCTCTCCTCCTTTCCCTCCCTTCACACCCTATCCTTGCTTTCCCTTCACACCCTCACTTTTCTTTCCCTCCCTTTGCCTCCCTTCACCCCTCTCCTTCCCTTCACACCCTCTCCCTTCTTTCTCTTCCTTCACACTCTATTCTTTCTTTCCCTCCCTTCTCACCCTCTGACTCCTTTTGCCTCCCTTCACCCCCTCTCCCTCCTTTTGCCTCCCTTCACACCCTATTCCTTCTTTCCCTCCCTTCACACCCTATTTCTTTCCCTCCCTTCACACCCTCTCCCTTTTTTCCCTTCACCCTCTCTTCACCTCCTCTCCCTCCCTTCACACCGTATCTCTTCTTTCCCTCCCTTGACACCCTATCCCTTCTTTTCCTCCCTTCACCCTCTCCCTCCATTCACCCCCTCTCCCTTCACACCCTCCCTTTTTCTCCTTTCACCCCCTCTGCCTCCCTGCAACTCTCCCATTACAACCCTCTCACCACCTCTTCCTTCCAGTTCCCCTTCCCCTACCACTTCTCTTCCCTCTTCTTTATCCCTCTATTTCCCTACTCCTTCCTGTATCTACAACTCATGTTTATTTCACATTGCTCCCACAATCCTTCTTTTTTTATCTTTGCAGTCGCTGTGTTGTCTCTTTCCCATCTCCTCTCTCCATAGATTTCGTTTTTTTTTTTCCTCCCCTCTTGTTCGTATTCTACTTAGTTTTGTGTTTTACTTATCTTTTTTCACTTTCTTCCACGCCCGTCTTCATATTCTTTCTTCTTGCCCCATTGTCATCTCTTTCTTCCTCTGCTCCACATTGGCATTCTTCTGCAATCCATCTTCTTTATTGTCTGTCTTCTTATCATTCTCTCTCTCTCTCTCTCTCTCTCTCTATGCCTCCATCTCTCTCATGCTCTCCCTTTTTTGCACTCTGTTCCTTCATCATCTCTTTCACTCTTTACATCCATTTTCACTCACGCTCCCTTCATCTTCTCTCATTCTCCCTTCATCTTCTCTCTCACGCTCCCTTCATCTTTCTCGCTCTCCCTTCATCTTCTCTCACTCACGCTCCCTTCATATTTTTCTCTCTCCCTTCATCTCTCCCTCTTGTCTCCTGGTCCTTGTGGGGTAGATGCTATCACCTGTGAGCCACGGTTCACAGTACTTCTCCTGACTCGTAAATCACCTCACTGACTCTGCTCTTCCCTTTATTTACACTGGATCAGCTGTGCATGTTTGTTTACCTCGATCAGCTGTTGTCGTTGCGGCTTGTCGGGTGTTTTTCTTAGGTTTAAAAGCCTATCGACTTCACGAGGGTCGTCAGAGAGTGGAGTTTACCTGTACACCACCAGTCCAGTATACTTCAGTACACTCCCATGGGTGAATTTACCTCATTAACTAACACAAGTATAGTCAAAATTCCGCTGTCATCTCAGTGTATATACTGTCTCAGTGTATACACACTTGAATATATACTGTCAGTGTATGTGCAAATACATACTGTCTCGTTGAATACACTATGTATACATGCTCAATATACACTGTCTTACTGTGTATGCATTTGAGTATACAGTCTCAGTGTATACACATACATATTATACAAAGAGATACCGTCATCCAGTTTAGGATTTCATTGGGCTTATTAACCCGGAGGATTAGTAACCCAGGATAACAGAATAAAGCCAGGATAATCCAGTAACCCAGGAAAACCCATTAAAGGAAAACCCAATAAAGCCAGGATATCATCACACTGTCTTATTTCCCATGAGATTCTTTGATTCTCTCCCCCATAACAGTCTACTAACACACCTATTTTGATACTTTACACGCCCGCTACACACGTTCAGCGGGCGGGCCTAGTATAGCGGGAAGCATGGTTAGTGTAGAAGGGGGCGTGCTTAGTGTAGCAGGGGGCGTGCTTATTATAGCAGAGGCCGTGCTTAGTGTAGCAGGGGGCGTGCGTAGTACAGCGGTAAGCATGCTTAGTGTAGCAGGGGGCGTGCTTAGAATAGCAGGGGGCGTGCTTGGTGTAGCAGGGGTCGTGCTTAATACTCACCTAGTTGTACTCACCTAGTTGTGGTTGCAGGGGTCGAGTCATAGCTCCTGGCCCCGCCTCTTCACTGCCCGCTACTGGGTCACTCTCCCTGCGCCATGAGCTTTATCATACCTCTTCTTAAAGCTATGTATGGAGCCTGCCTCCACTACATCACTTCCTAAACTATTCCACTTCCCGACCACTCTGTGACTGAAGAAATACTTCCTAACATCTCTGTGATTCATCTGAGTCTTCAACTTCCAACTGTGTCCCCTTGTTGCTGTGTCCCATCTCTGGAACATTCTGTCTCTGTCCACTTTGTCAATTCCTCTCAGTATCTTATATGTTGTTATCATGTCCCCCCTATCTCTCCTGTCCTCCAATGTCGTCAGGTCGATGTCCCTTAACCTCTCCTCGTAGGACATACTCCTTAGCTCCGGGTCTAGTCTTGTTGCAAACCTTTGCACTTTCTCGAGCTTCTTCACGTGCTTGGCTAGGTGTGGGTTCCAAACTGGTGCTGCATACTCCAGTATGGGCCTAACGTACACAGTGTACAGGGTCCTGAACGATTCTTTATTAAGATGTCGGAATGCTGTTCTTAGGTTTGCTAGGCGCCCATATGCTGCAGCAGTTATTTGGTTGATGTGCGCCTCAGGAGATGTACCTGGTGTTATACTCACCCCAAGGTCTTTTTTCTTGATTGAGGTTTGCAGTCTCTGGCCCCCTATGCTGTACTCCGTCTGGGTCTTCTTTGCCCTTCCCCTATCTTCATGACTTTGCACTTGGTGGGGTTGAACTCCAGGAGCCAATTGCTGGACCAGGCTTGCAGCCTGTCCAGATCCCTTTGTAGTTCTGCCTGGTCCTCATCCGACTGAATTCTTCTCATCAACTTCATATCATCTGCAAACAGGGACACTTCGGAGTCTATTCCTTCCGTCATGTCGTTCACAAATACTAGAAACAGCACTGGCCCCAGGACTGACCCCTGTGGAACCCCGCTCGTCACCGGCGCCCACTCTGACACCTCACCACGTACCATGACTCGCTGCTGTCTTCCTGACAGGTATTCCCTGATCCATTGTAGTGCCTTTCCTGTTACCCATGCCTGGTCCTCCAACTTTTGCACTAATATCTTGTGTGGAACTGTGTCAAACGCCTTCTTACAGTCCAAGAATATGCAATCTACCCACCCTTCTCTCTCTCTTGTCTTATTGTTGTCACCCTGTCATAGCAGGGGGCGTGCTTAGTGTAGCAGGGGGCGTGCTTAGTGTAGCAGGGGGCGTGCTTAGTGTAGCAGGGGGCGTGCGTAGTACAGCGGGAAGCATGCTTAGTGTAGCAGTGGGCGTGCTTAGTGTAGCAGGGGGCGTGCGTAGTACAGCGGGAAGCATGTTTAGTGTAGCAGGGGGCGTGCTTAGTGTAGCAGGGGGCGTGCTTGGTGTAACAGGGGGCGTGCTTGGTGTAACAGGGGGCGTGCTTAGTGTAGCAGAAGGCGTGCTTAGTGTAGCAGGGGGCGTGCTTGGTGTAACAGGGGCGTGCTTGGTGTAACAGGGGCGTGCTTAGTGTAGCAGGAGGCGTGCTTAGTGTAGCAGGGGCGTGCTTGGTGTAACAGGGGCGTGCTTGGTGTAACAGGGGGCGTGCTTAGTGTAGCAGGGGCGTGCTTAGTGTAGCAGGGGCGTGCTTGGTGTAACAGGGGGCGTGCTTAGTGTAGCAGGAGGCGTGCTTAGTGTAGCAGGGATGTGCTTGGTGTAGCAGGGGCGTGCTTAGTGTAGCAGGGGGCGTGCTTGGTGTAGCAGGGGCGTTCTTGGTGTAACAGGGGGCGTGCTTGTGTAACAGGGGCGTGTTTAGTGTAGCAGGAGGCGTGCTTAGTGTAGCAGGGGCGTGCTTAGTGTAGCAGGGGCGTGCTTGGGTAGCAGGGGCGTGCTTGTGTACAGGGGCGTGCTTGTGTAACAGGGGGCGTGCTTAGTGTAACAGGGGCGTGCTAGTGTAGCAAGGTGTGCTTTGTGTAGCAGGGGGCGTGCGTAGTATAGCGGGAAGCATGCTTAGTGTAGCAGGGGGCGTGCTTTGTGTAGCAGGGGGCGTGCTTAGTGTAGCAGGGGGCGTGCGTAGTATAGCGGGAAGTATACTTAGTGTAGCAGGGGGCGTGCTTAGTACAGCGGGGAGCCTGCTTAGTGTAGCAGGGGCGTGCTTGTGTAGCAGGGGCGTGCGTAGTAGGCAGAAAGCATGCTTAGTGTAGCTGGGGTCGTGCTTAGTGTAGCAGGGGGCGTGCGTAGTATAGCGGGAAGCATGCTTAGTGTAGCAGGGGCGTGCTTGGTGTAACAGGGGCGTGCTTAGCATGTAGGCAGGGGCGTGCTTGGTGTAGCAGGGGCGTGCTTGGTGTAGCAGGGGGCGTGCGTAGCTATTGCGGGAAGCATGGTTAGTGTAGCAGGGGCGTGCTTGGTGTAGCAGGGTGGTGCTTAGTGTAGCAGGGGGCGTGCGTATTATAGCTGGAAGCATGGTTAGTGTAGCAGGGGGCGTGCTTAGTGTAGCAGGAGGCGTGCTTAGTGTAGCAGGAGGCGTGCTTGGTGTAGCAGGGGGCGTGATTGGTGTAGCAGAGGGCATGCTTGGTGTAGCAGGGGCGTGTTTAGTGTAACAGGGGCGTGCCTGGTGTAGCAGGGGGCGTGCTTAGGTTGTACCAGGCGTGCGTAAAGTGTAGCCGTCGTGCGTAGAGTGAAAAGGGCGTGCGTAAATGTATGAGGGTGGTGTGTGGACTAGTAAGGGCAGTTACCAGGTGGTGGTGTGCCCGGTGACGTTCCCTGGTACTCTTATCTAGAGTACTAGATAACACAAGAGTGGAACAAAGAACACACTTAAGTGGACCAGTCAGCCTCTCTCAAACAAGCCCCGTTGACGCCGTCTGTTTTTAACAGGGGCGTCTTAAGCTCTGTTCACACCACCTGTTTAACAGGAACGTCTTAAAAAAGCTCTGTTGACGCCACATGTTGAACAGGAACGTCTCAAATAAGCCCTGTTGACGCCACCTGTTTAACAGGGACGTCTTAAAAAAGCCCTGTTGATGCTACCTGTTTAACTCGCCTCACTGAAGCTTACTGTCGAACAGGGACATCTCGGATGGTTCCCGTTAATGCCATCTGTTTAACAGGAACATCTGCAACCAGCCCTTTGGTTGAAGTCGCATGAAGACTCTTGCGTATATACTTCTGATAATGAATACATATCATTGTAGACATAACCTATAATGAATAAGTACATTATAATGTTGTCTAAACCTAATAGAGGCACTCAGTGCGCATGTAGCAGAGGCACTCAGTGCGCATGTAGCAGAGGCACTCAGTGCGCATAGAAGAGAGGCGTCCAGTGCGCATAGAATTAGAACGTAGAAGAGGGTTTAACGGATTTACGAACGCCAGATATCACGATAAATAAAACACAACAACCTTCGTTGTTTACACCATAGTGACTGGTTTATTGTGCACCCCATATCCATCCTGTGGGCGGTAGTCGCTAGTTTATTGTGCACCCCATATCCATCCTGTGGGCGGTAGTCGCTAGTTTATTGTGCACCCCATATCCATCCTGTGGGCGGTAGTCGCTAGTTTATTGTGCACCACATATCCATCCTGTGGACGGTAGTCGCTAGTTTATTGTACCTCATATCCATCCTGTGGGCGGTAGTCGCTAGTTATTTGCACTCCTATTCATCCTGTGGCGGTAGTCGCTAGTTTAGTGTGCACCTCCATATCCATCCTGTGTGAACGGTAGTCGCTAGTTATTGTGCACCCATATCCATCCTGTGGGCGGTAGTCGCTGTTATTGTGCACCCTATCCATCCTGTGGACAGGTAGTCGCTAGTTTATTATTTGCACCCCTATATCCATCCTGTGGGCGGTAGTCAGCTGTTATGTGTACCATATCCATCCTGTGGACGGTAGTCGCTAGTTTATTGTGCACCCCATATCCATCCTGTGGACGGTAGTCGCTAGTTTATTGTGCACCCCATATCCATCCTGTGGGCGGTAGTCGCTAGTTTATTGTGCACCCCATATCCATCCTGTGGAAGGTAGTCGCTAGTTTATTGTGCACCACATATCCATCCTGTGTATCCATATATAGACAAACAAAAGGCTTAGGAACTACGCCCCATAAGTGTTAACATATTTGGATTTATATCTACAGTTCACTTATCTGTTACAAGCAAAATTTAGGAAATTTGCTTAATATATCTAGTATCTTATTTTCTTTAATGAGATACCTTGACATGTCACATAGATTATTATACTATCTCTATATTCCTCAGTAAGTGGACAATTAAGCACATAATGTTCAAGATAGTGACCATAGGCCTTACCACATTTGATCATCTGTGTCTGCCAAACTTCCGTAAGTACTTGTAACCAAGCCTAAGCCTGGCCACTACAACACCAGTCAGTCTGTTCACATTGCAAGTTGCTCCATAAACGTTCTTACCGACGTTCATGTTACAGATCTACTCGGGCTTCTAACTGCATTCCTATAACATTCATTTTCATTATTTACTTCTCTCCTAATATTATTCCTAATGCTAGACACAGATATACCAGACTTGTATAGTTTCCTTCAGGGTACTTTCTTTGGCTAACTTATAAGTTTGTCATAGAGTAACAACTCAGTATGTGATGGAATCCATAACAATGTGTATTAATTGGTTTCTCTCTTGAGTTTCCAGTATCAGTACCTGGCTTCTATAAACATTCCATATGGTACAGAAATGAAAGCATTCCTGTTAGAAACACAAAAGAAAGTCTTTCAGGAAAGTTGGAAAAATCCCAAGACAGAAACCTCTCCCAGTATTGGTCCTCTGTCAAGTAATATTAATAAACAATGAGAACAAAGAAACGAGCGAAATCCTATCGATACCATAAGAGTGGATGGCGCAGAGTTTTCTTTCCCAATTCTGCTCACCCTGCAAAGTATGAATCACGAAATTGTAATAGCAAAATTTCCATGGGTTCGATCCCCCACTCATTGTGTGATTTAACTACAAATTATATCTGATATTAACACAGATCCTTCCGAATTCAAATGAGAAATAGTGCGTGGGGCTTGGCACCAACAGCCTCATCAATCAGGCCAGCAACCGGGAGGCCTTGTTTTGGGACTGGGCAACGGGGGCGGTGACCACGAAGTCGACTCCAGGTAAACTGGTTTTTTGGAATTCAGCATTGATATCATTAGTACGTGTACTCGGTGTTCTTTTGAAAGGTAGCTTGTATTCAGGAGAAAAATAGCTCTGTTTCAAAGAGGGGCAACAGAGCAAAAAAAAGTTGAGATCAGTACCACTATCATCACGAACCATGGAACTGTTCACAACATTGCTGAGACATTATGTCGTGGGGGTTCTTGAGGAGATGTTGGAGTAAGAAATACACGTTGCATGTCTTGGAGGCGTATAATTAAGAGTCTTGAGGAGTAGCTCAGGCCTGCCTGTCGAGTCTAAGCCTGAGACGGAGGCCTCTATCTGGAGGCTCACATGTGCGGGACTCGTGACGTCATAGCTAGTAAGGGAGCCTATCTGTAACGTAGCTGGGTTTATCGAAGTATACTACAGAAGTACACTAACACTACTGACACAGAGTGCTGACAGCATGGAGAAACATGAGGTATACAACCCGAGACTCACGAAATCGTAATGACATGATTGCACTGGCCTGGAGTTTTACGACTCACTCGCCACGAGTTCAGTCCCCACCCGTAGTATGTTTTTTTTTTTTACACAACCCAAGTTAGTGACTATATAGCAGGAGGATCACGCTGATCATATCTATAACGAAATAAATGAGGCCTCAGAAGAAAATCAAAATGCTGATGTAATCTACATGGATTTTGCAAAAAACATCCGACAAATGCTACTGTGATGTAATAGTTCGTTAAAATAACGTCACTAGGTATAACAGGAAAATTAGAAAGGTGGATATTAACATTTCTAACCAACAGAACACAGATTGGTAGTAAACAAAACAAAGTACAGTCTTAGGAAAATATAAAGTTTAGTACCCCAAGGTGCGGCCCTGGCTCCATTATTGTTTCTCTTATTTATAGTAATTTCCTTTTATCCTTTGCAGACGATACCAAAATAACTATGAAAGTCGCCTCAGTAGAATACACAAAAAATACTGGTATATAAAAAAAAGAGACGTTGCCACGACTTAGTGAAACTAACATAATGTCTAATGGTGACAATTTTCAACTGCTGAGGTGTGGGAAGAGGGAACTGAATACGAGCACAGTGTACAGAGCACAGCCAGAACATATCGTAGTACGTAAGAAATAAGTACAAAACTTAAAGAAAAAATGAATATTCTGTCATTTAAAGAACACAAAGTAAATGCAAAAGGTCTGAAAAATAACAGAGTACATTATGAGAACTATCAAAACATGGGAAGCAATGTCAGTGATGGTGTTTCTCAAACCCGTGGTGCTCTCACGACTACAGTATTGTTCTGTGCTCACAGAGCCTTTCAATGTAGGAGAGACAGCAGTGCTAGACCATGTAAACATGTCATACGGCTCCCATAGAATCAGTAATACTTATAAACTTCTGGGAATGTTTCAAAACACTTGGCTTGTTCACTCTCAAGTGGGACAAGTGAGATATAGCTGATAATATACGCAGGGAAGATACTGGAAGGCCTGGTGCCTAACCTGCACACTGCTATAACAGCATACCGGAGTGAAAGATATGGAAGAGAGTGTAGAACAAGCCCAGTGAAGAGCAGGGGATCAAGTATACAGTAAGAGAACACTAATTCAACCTTCAAGTCTTCAACCAGTTAGCAGCACATCTCAGAAATATCGCGGAACGACGTTGCAATTTTCAAGACGAACCTGGACAACTGTAAACCCAAATTAAGTTGCGATAAGCAACTTGAATAAGTTGCGATAAGCAACTCTAAATTGAGAGTGACTGTTGCGTAGTTGACCCTAGGGAGGTTAAACACTCTCTACTGGGTAAACACATATCATTACAAATAGTATATACAACACAAAACCGCCCTACTCTCCCTCGATGAAGAATTAGACACGTGTGCAGCATAAGAACATAAAGAACACTGCAGCAGGCTTACTGGCTCATGCGAGGCAGGTCCAAGTCTCCCACCGGCTTAAGCCAATGACCCAACCTAGTCAAGTCAGGTCACATTCACTTAAGGAGCACGGCATCAGACCTAGTAGCTCAAGCTAGTCATCTGGGTATCTATATTTGTAGACGTTTCGCCAACCAATGGCTTTATCAGTACAAGGACATAATGTGAAGAAAGTAGAATTATATACAAAAGATTGGGTAATCAGTCCCTCAACCTTGAGTTGAAGAGCACCGTAGTCTTGAAGAATCTGAAGCACAGGTATAAAGCTTGGCGCTAATATACTGGCGTTAGGTGAGGAAGGTGCAGCAGACGAAGGTATTGTCAGTGGTAGGTGGGATTCCCCAGTGGGAGTAGGTCATACCCGAGGGACGAGCCAGTAGTAAGCAAGAAGCTTATGGAAATGTTCTATGTACCAAGATTCCATGATGTTGCAGTCTGACTAGTTGTACATGAATGTTATGTAATACCGTCAAGATGAAGAATTAGACACATGTGCAACATACTCTGCCACATTACATTGCCACATTACACCTCACAAAACATTAGTTTACACACCACCCCTCAATACACACAGTTTACCACTAGTAAACTCTTACTAGGTGATTAAGTAAGACCAAAAGAAAACTAACATGGTTAGCGCCCCTAGAAGCCGTAAAACATTTTATTTTCCTGTTTTCTCCTTAGTTCACACAAACAGGGACAGGCACCTTTTAGGGCCTACGTGAGTATAAAATATAACTTAGGGCCTGAGCATCACCACAAAATATCACAGTGAAGAGGCGGGGCCAGGAGCTATGTATCGACCCCTGCAACCACAAATATGCGAGTACACAAAGCCACTTATCGTCTACATCACCGCCATCTTACCTTCGCTCCTCTCTAGTGACGCCGTGACGTCATTCATGAAAGCGTCCACCAAACGTCGACAGTAATTAACATTTGTGGAGCTCTTTTTCCACGTTATAAACACCTTATTTTATATTTACAGACTACAAATAAATTCCTCACAACGAGGCAGTAGGGTGCATAACATGGACCCATAATGCTCCATGATGGCACTCAAGGACCCCGAAGGAAATAAGTCACTTTGTTTGACTTTTTTGGATTATCCTAAGTAATTTACACTATGTACGATCATTGTACTTAGTTGTACCTGTGCTTAAATAAACTTATATATAAAAGACTAAAAGTATACACCAGGAACATCATAAAATATTAAAAATGGCATGAACAGATTTCATTTGTCTGGATACCTTCCCATATAGAAATCAAGTGTGGTGGTAACGCTGATTAAGACGAAAGATGTGTTTTTGAGAGTCCAGAGGTGGAGCTACAACTGCGCATCCCTTTGTACATTATTAAAACCATCCTGCTGCAGGATATCAACTCTGCAAAACGGGAAAACGCAGATTTCCAGAGACCTGAAAGCACTAGTATCAAGCATCATGATTTGTTCCAGTCAGAAAATTATGTTTGGGCAAGATAAAACATCCACTAGATGGTATCACAGGTGAACCTACCAGCCCTGCTTAATCTACATGTAACCTGTGAAAATGAGAAGGTACGCACGACCTTTACCATTATATGGTTGAGTGTCCAGTTGTCAGTGACTCTAGGCCTGGTGGAATGATGTTCCACATGTGTCCAGTTCTTCATGGAGTGAAGTTCTTGTAACTATGTGAATATTTAGTCTACTCCGGGATACTTGAGGATATCTCGTTCACACCGAATTTACCAACACTCATTATGTGAGTAATGTGTGTGTGAATATTATGTTGAGAATTTGGAGCTTGGTGATTAGAAAATGATGAGGTTACTAAAAAAATTGTTCAGAGGTCATAAGGAGGTGGGAGGGGGAATGGGGATTAGAGAGGATGGAGCAAAATAGATGACTTGGAGGGCATATAAATCTGAGAGTGGAGGGAAAGAGGGGTAGGGGTCGTCCCATGTGGGGTTGGAAGGCGGGTAAGGAAGGTTTTGAATTCTAGGGGCTTGAACATCCAACAGGCTTGTGTGAGCGTGTTAAATAGAAGTGAGGGGAGACAAGTTGTTGTTTTATGAGTTGCGTGCTGTTGGAGTGTGAACAAAGTAACGTTTATGAAGAGATTCAGAGAAACTGGTTAGCCGGACGAGTCCTGGAGGTGGAAAGTACAGTGCGTGTACTCTGAAGGAGACGTGGGGATGTTGCACTTCAGAGGGTCGTACGAGCTGTGATATCGGCACGCTTCTAGCAGGACAGTCATTGAAGGAATAATGATGAAAGTTTTTTTTTTCGGGTCACCTTACTTTAGTGAGAGACGGCCGGTGTGTTTACAAAAAATTGTCACGAGTCTTGCACCATTATATATTCTTAGGCCTATAATGACCGTGCATTATTTACCAGTGTATATACTGTACATGTAGCTATATTTTGTCATCCAAATTTCTCTTCCTCTCTTTCCTCTTCCTCCTGTGTATAATTTATCTTGTCTCAGCTGTGTGATGGCTGAGATATCTTCCTAAAAGTTGTATTTCTGGTGTGTATGATGGGTCATCCTGAGAGATGATAATTGTAAAGTGATAGTAACTGCAGTTCTGGTGGAAGGTAAACCTTGGTAGCTGTCGTAGCTGATGATCCCTTACTGCAATACTTGACCATATCCTCATTGTCCTACTGAAGTCTGCCACCTCAGACTGACACTACTGAAGTCTGCCACCTCAGACTGACACTACTGAAGTCTGTCACCTCAGACTGACACTACTGAAGTCTGCCAGCTCAGACTGACACTACTGAAGTCTGCCACCTCAGACTGACACTACTGAAGTCTGCCACCTCAGACTGACACTACTGAAGTCTGCCACCTAGACTGACACTACTGAAGTCTGCCACCTCAGACTGACACTACTGAAGTCTGCCACCTCAGACTGACACTACTGAAGTCTGCCACCTCAGACTGACACTACTGAAGTCTGCCACCTCAGACTGACACTACTGAAGTCTGCCACCTCAGACTGACACTACTGAAGTCTGCCACCTCAGACTGACACTACTGAAGTCTGCCACCTCAGACTGACACTACTGAAGTCTGCCACCTCAGACTGACACTACTGAAGTCTGCCACCTCAGACTGACACTACTGAAGTCTGCCACCTCAGACTGACACTACTGAAGTCTGCCACCTCAGACTGACACTACTGAAGTCTGCCACCTCAGACTGACACTACTGAAGTCTGTCACCTCAGACTGACACTACTGAAGTCTGCCAGCTCAGACTGACACTACTGAAGTCTGCCACCTCAGACTGACACTACTGAAGTCTGCCACCTCAGACTGACACTACTGAAGTCTGCCACCTCAGACTGACACTACTGAAGTCTGCCACCTCAGACTGACACTACTGAAGTCTGCCACCTCAGACTGACACTACTGAAGTCTGCCACCTCAGACTGACACTACTGAAGTCTGCCACCTCAGACTGACACTACTGAAGTCTGCCACCTCAGACTGACACTACTGAAGTCTGCCACCTCAGACTGACACTACTGAAGTCTGCCACCTCAGACTGACACTACTGAAGTCTGCCACCTCAGACTGACACTACTGAAGTCTGCCACCTCAGACTGACACTACTGAAGTCTGCCACCTCAGACTGACACTACTGAAGTCTGCCACCTCAGACTGACACTACTGAAGTCTGCCACCTCAGACTGACACTACTGAAGTCTGCCACCTCAGACTGACACTACTGAAGTCTCCCACCTCATGCTGACACTACTGAAGTCTCCCATCTCATGCTGACACTACTCAAGTCTGCCAGCTCAGACTGACACTACTGAAGTCTCCCAGTTTAGGCTGACACTACTGAAGTCTCCCAGTTCAGGCTGACACTACTGAAGTCTCCCAGTTCAGGCTGACACTACTGAAGTCTCCCAGTTCAGGCTGACACTACTGAAGTCTGCCAGCTCAGACTGACACTACTGAAGTCTCCCAGTTCAGGCTGACACTACTGAAGTCTCCCAGCTCAGGCTGACACATTTCAACACCTTGCATGAGCACCATCCTGTGTGATGGAATATAACAGGGAAACACAGCTTCCCACAGTGTAACTATCATAGTACCAGCACACTGCTGATGTATCCAACCTTGATTTAAACAGCTATTCCCTCTTCTTTCAACCCACTTCCACTCCCTCTTCAACCCACTTCCACTCCCTCTTCAACCCACTTTCACTCCCTCTTCAACCCACTTCCACTCCCCCTTCAACCCACTTCCACTCCCTCTTCAACCCACTTTCACTCCCTCTTCAACCCACTTCCACTCCCTCTTCAACCCTTCCACTCCCTCTTCAACCCACTTCCTCCCTCTTCAACCCACTTTCACTCCCTCTTCAACCACTTCCACTCCCTCTTCAACCCACTTCCATCCCTCTTCAACCCACTTTCACTCCCTCTTCAACCCACTTCCCTCCCTCTTCAACCCACTTCCACTCCCTCTTCAACCCACTTCCACTCCCTCTTCAACCCACTTCCACTCCCTCTTCAACCCACTTCCACTCCCTCTTCAACCCACTTCCACTCCCTCTTCAACCCACTTCCACTCCCTCTTCAACCCACTTTCACTCCCTCTTCAACCCACTTCCACTCCCTCTTCAACCCACTTCCACTCCCTCTTCAACCCACTTCCACTCCCTCTTCAACCCACTTCCACTCCCTCTTCAACCCACTTCCACTCCCTCTTCAACCCACTTCCCTCCCCTTCAACCCACTTCCACTCCCTCTTCAACCTCTTTCACTCCTCTTCAACCCTCCCTCTTCAACCCACTTTCACTCCCTCTTCAACCCACTTCCACTCCCTCTTCAACCCACTTCCACTCCCTCTTCAACCCACTTTCACTCCCTCTTCAACCCACTTCCACTCCCTCTTCATCCCACTTCCACTCCCTCTTCAACCCACTTCCACTCCCTCTTCAACCCACTTTCACTCCCTCTTCAACCCACTTCCACTCCCTCTTCAACCCACTTCCACTCCCTCTTCAACCCACTTCCACTCCCTCTTCAACCCACTTCCACTCCCTCTTCAACCCACTTCCACTCCCTCTTCAACCCACTTCCCTCCCCTTCAACCCACTTCCACTCCCTCTTCAACCTACTTTCCTCCTCTTCAACCACTCCCTCTTCAACCCACTTTCCTCCCTCTTCAACCCACTTCCCTCCCTCTTCAACTCACTTCCACTCCCTCTTCAACCCACTTTCACTCCCTCTTCAACCCACTTCCACTCCCTCTTCAACCCACTTCCACTCCCTCTTCAACCCACTTCCACTCCCTCTTCAACCCACTTCCTCCCTCTTCAACCACTTCCACTCCCTCTTCAACCCACTTCCACCCCCTCTTCAACCCACTTCCACTCCCTCTTCAACCCACTTTCACTCCCTCTTCAACCCACTCCCTCTTCCTTCACGCCACTCCTCTCTACATTATCCTCCCACCCCCACCCACCCTCCTCTCATATCAATGAAACAACATATGAACAAACACAGGCCAGCAAGTAATTCTGTTCTTGTTAATAACAAGAACAACAACAATTGATTGGCAAGAACAATGGATTTCCTTGCTGGCCATTGTTGACCCAGCTGGTTGACAGCCTGGGTGAGCTTCCTTCTTGGTCCACACTCCCTCCCACATGGTCCATACCCCCTCCCACATGGTCCACACTCCTTCCCACATGGTTCACGCTCCTTCCCACATGGTCCATACCCCCTCCCACATGGTCCACTCCTTCCCACATGGTTCACGCTCCTTCCCACATGGTCCATACTCCCTCCCACATGGTCCATTCTCCCTCCCAAATGGTCCACACTCCCTCCCACATGGTCCACACTCCTTCCCACATAGTCCACACTCCTTACCACATGGTCCACACTCCTTACCACATGGTCCACACTCCCTCCCACATGTCCACATTTCCCACATGGTCATTACTCCTTCCCACATGGTCCACACTCCTTCCCACATGGTCCATACTCCCACATTGTCCACACTTCCATATGGTCCACACTCCCACATGGTCCACACTCGTTCCACATGGTTCACACACTCACATGGTCCACACTCACATTGTTCACACTCGTTCCCACATGGTCCACACTCCAACAGGGTTCACACTCGCTCCCACATGGTTCACACTTGCTCCCACATAATCCACACTCCACACTCGTACGGTCCACACAGTCTCACACGTGGTACACAGGGTCCATATTTGCTCCCACATGGTCCCTTCTTAATCCCACATGGCCCACACTCCCACATGGTTCACACTTCCACGTGTTTCACACTCCCACAGGGTCCATACTCGCTCCCACATTGTCAAAATCGTGTTCAACTCATTGAAAAATTATGATAGATAATTGTGTAATAAAGCAGAAGACGAGAGCTGAAGCACCAGCTGTTAGTGACAGCAGTGACAGCTGTTTGTGACAGCAGTGACAGCTGTTTGTGACAGCAGTGACAGCTGTTTGTGACAGCAGTGACAGCTGTTTGTGACACAGTGACAGCTGTTAGTGACAGCTGTTTGTGACATCAGTGACAGCTGTTTGTGACAGCAGTGACAGCTGTTTGTGACATCAGTGACAGCTGTTAGTGACAGCTGTTTGTGACAGCAGTGACAGCTGTTTGTGACAGCAGTGACAGATGTTTGTGACAACTGTTAGTGACAGCAGTTTGTGACAGCAGTGACAGCTGTTTGTGACATCAGTGACAGCTGTTTGTGACAGCAGTGACAGCTATTGACAGCAGTGACAGCTGTTAGTGACAGCAGTGTCAGTCAACATGTGCACGCAGCATCTGGGTCTGGGTCAGTAGCACCAGAGTCAAGGTGGCAGCAGTAACAACACTACGTGCTGTTAAGAGTGAACAAAGTAACATTTATGAAGGGATTCAGGGGAAACCGGTTAGCCGGAGATGGAAAGTACAGTGCCTGGCACGTTTCTGGCAAGACAGTGATGTGTTTATATATATATTTCTTGTCGAATAGGTAAAATTGGTTAATTAGCAAGAACTCATTTAAAATTAAGTCCTTTCTAAAATTTTCTCTTATACATTTAAAGATATATTTTTCATTTACAATAATTTAATAATAAACAAACACAATAAAATATATATTTTTCGTTAGGTTCAGAATATTTTTTGCAAAATTAGTGCATACACAAATTTTCGCTTGTCTTATATGGCAAGAAAAGCGTTGGTACCTAAGCCAAAATAGCATTTCAAATCTCTTTCGTTGTCCACTGCATGTGGCAGGCTTCGATTAATATATATATATATATATATATATATATATATATATATATATATATATATATATATATATGAGGGCGAATTTTAAAATTCGCTCCTCAAGAAGTCTGGTTTTCATTGTATTTTGAGATATTAAAATTAGGGGTAGTAGCTATGAGGGCAGATTCTGTGATTTTATGTTTGTAGCTGCAGTGTGATTTGTATTGATGGTGGCAGCTTCCCAAATAATATTGTGATTGTTGTTTTAGAAGGGACTATCTTTGTGTCTGCCAGTGTGCCATCCATGCTAGAAGGGACTATCTTTGTGTCTCTTTTCGGGAAATTAAATGCATTCTTAAAGTCTAGTTTTGCTATCACATTGTCGTCAGGCAGGTAGGTTATTGACACACTCCCTGGCCACAGTAACCGCTGCTTCTCTGCCTTGAGGGACCCAAATCTGCCTGTGTGTGAAGACTTCACTCAGCGGCTGTAGAAACGAGGCGACTATGAGTGTAGTCCATATTTATTAGAGTGGAATTCAGTGATGTACTCACCTAGTTGTGGTTGCAGGGGTCGATTCATAGCTCCTGGCCCCGTGTGTGTGTGTGTGTGTGTCATTGACTTTTGCATCCCCATCTTCATATACAATTGTTGTTCATTCTCGCTTAACATGACACATCTTCCTCACCTTGTCTACAGTGTTTACTATTGTACACTGTTTACTACACTTCCACATTGTTTGGTGTCGTGACACACCAGCGTTCACGCTCCTTCAGCCTTCCTGTCAACCATACTTGTTTATATCAACTGCTTCTGGCACCCCTACACACTCTCTCTCTCTCTCTCTCTCTCTCTCTCTCTCTCTCTCTCTCTCTCTCTCTCTCTCTCACTCAGTGGTCAACATGTGATCCTGAAGCAACTCAAATCCCACAGATGCTCTAAAATCCAAGAATTATTACCCACCTCCTTGACGAGCCGCCTGGGCCTCACGACCACCAGGTCAAGAACACCAAAACCTGTACATCAATTTTTAAGGTCACATTTTTGAACTACAAAAATAACTCTGTAAGATACAAACTACAGACACACGGAACAAATAAATTTTAGCAAGATCAGTCTTTATGTCCAGGGTGAAAAATGTATTTGTTGTGAAAGGATTTCATAGAGTGGAGTAATGAGTAGAGCGTGTAGACCAAATGAGAACTGTGATGATGGTACGAGTCTCATCAGAGAATTCACCACTAATGTAACGATTAACCTGAACGAGTGGGTACAGCAGGGTCAGTCGTGCTGCTGTTCTTGGTGCTATTAGTGGTAGAGCTGTTGCTTGCTCTCTTAATTGCTGGTGCTGCTGCAACTGTTACTTGCGCCGTTACGTTTGACGATGATGCTGTTGTGTGGACTGTTAGTATCGGTGCTGCTATTGTTGCTTGTGCTGTTAGTATTGATGCTTTTGCTTGTGTTGTTGGTGCTGCTGTGTCCCTGGGCAACAGCCCCGAGCACCATTAACATTCACCAGCGCTTAGAAAAGCTGAATACAGAAGCATACAAGGTGTGTATAACGTGTGTACCGCTGAGAGAGCCTGCAAGGAGCTCGCTTACAAAGAGAACGCAGAAGAATGTACAGAATAAAAAAAGAGGTCGCTGACCTGCTAATAAGTTAGGTCAGGTCACAGCCAAGGTAAGATAATCACCACCGACAGATTACCGATATAGGTTAGAAACTAATACATTCATGCTAGATAGTTATTTCATTCCATCTGTCCACCCTGCGACTGTTACCAGCAGATATTACTAGAACAAGTGAGGAAGTCTTCAAGAGGAAACTGGACCTCTAACTCCACCAAGTGCACGATCCACCAGCCTGTGAATGGTTGCGAGCGCCAGCGGGCTGTTAACAGCCATAGCTTGGTTGGCCAGGCAATGGACAAGGAAGCCTGGTCTCAGGCCGGGCTACGTGGATAGAGAGAGAAAAAAGAAACCGTTCACAGGTGGTCGTGCTGTTGCTTGTGTTGTTGATGTTGGTGCTACTGCTGTTATTCGTGCTGTTGATGGTGCTGCTGCTGCTGCTGCTGCTGCTACTGCTGCAGCTGTTAATCCCGCCGTGTTGTAGCAGATGTAACTGTCCAACTTTTTATTGCCGCCTGTTGAATTACGTAATTAGTAGGGGGAGTTGTGCCGCCAGTCGACCGTGGTGTACATTGTAGTGCCCTTTGTGACACTCCCCGTGGCACCCCCCGTGGCACAGTCGTAAAGGCAGTGTTTTATGATTAGCCTAATGTTGACACACACACGAACACGCCACACGCACGAACACTAACGAGGCGTGTAAACGCATGCAGCGCATGCCAGCTCCGACCCACGCCTCCCTCTGCGTTCACACTCGCTCTCTAGAAAGCATTTGAGGCGCATTAGTCTCTTAAGATATATTCAAGCGATCTGCAGACACGTAGAAGACACGGGCAGGACATGTGTACTTTAAAGTTACCAGGACACAAGTTAGCTGAGATAAGCAAGTTTAAAGTTAGTTAAAAGTTAAGTATAAGCGCACATTGCTGATAAGGACAGGAACTTGTGTGTATATATTATAAGGGATGGGACGATACCCAGTTTTCGCCCTAAACCGATACTTTTCCTATATTTTTCATTTTTATAATTATAATGACTATGGGTATTAAATAATACAGCAAGGGTAAATATTAAATAGCTGATAATATAAATATTAAATAATGATAATGTTATTACTCATTACTTGGTTTGTGTTAGTTACTGGTTGTGAAAGGCACTTGTCGATAGTCTGTGTGTTTGTTTATATATATATATATATATATATATATATATATATATATATATATATATATATATCCCAAACCCCTCCTTTAGAGTGCAGGCACTGTACGAACCACCTCCAGGACAAGTCCAGCTAATCGGTTTCTCTGAATCCCTTCGCAAAATATTACCTTGCTCACGCACCAACAGCGCCCTATTAAAGATCTGTGGCGTAAATAGCCGTACCGTAAATAACTATATTGTATATAACTCTGCTGTAAATAACTGGATCGCAAGTAACTGGATCATTCATAACTCTGCCGTAGATAATAATATCCTCGGTTATTTTCCCCGTCACCAAGTTTGGAGATAAAGTATAAACATGACTGCTGACTGAATAAGTGGATGAATGACTGTAATAAATATAATTTAGTGATTTAGAGTAGATTACGGACATAAAGGTGTGAGATGGAGGGGCCAAATGAGAGGTGCTACGTTGTAATCTCTGGCCATGTACCCTGACAGCTGTTAAGGCATTGTTGACGCCTGATGCTTTGCATAATTCATGGGTGTAAGATAATCGCCTGCCGCTGGGAATCACCTCCCACAGGCTCCTCAGAGAGTCATTTAGAGAGTAACTGAAATGCACTGTGAAACGTCAACACACAGATGAAGCAAAACGTGTTTCTGTGAGTGATGTTTGAACATTGAGATGTTTCTGTGATGTTTGAACACTGAGATGTTTCTGTGAATGCTCATCACTAAGCAGTGACAGCCACACAGTTGTTATGGTCACACAGATGTGGTCACATAGATGCTATGGTGACACAAGGGCTGTGGTCACATAGGTGTTGCGGCCACATAGGTATTTCGACACACAGGTGTTGCAGCCGCACAGGTGTTCTAGACAAACTAGTGTTATGGTCACAGGTGTTATGGTCACATAAATTTTATAGTCACATAGGTGTTATGGGCACATAGTTATGGTCACATAGGGTTATGGGCACACCCATTACAGATTAACTTTATATACAATATTGGCTGTGGGTGACACATGAGAGCACACACCCACCCACCTGGGGCTTTATGGGCTTCACCCACCTGGGGCTTTATAGGCTTCACCCACCGGGGGTTCTATAGGCTTCACCCACCTAGGGCTTTGTAGGCTCCACCCACCTGGGGCTCTATAGGCTATAGGCTTCACCCACCTAGGGCTTTGTAGGCTCCACCCACCTGGGGCTCTATAGGCTTCACCCACCTGGGACTCTATAGGCTTCACCCACCTGGGGCTCTATAGGCTTCACCAACTTCGGGCTTTATAGGCTTCACTCAACTGGGGCTTTATAGGCTTCACTCACCTGGGGCTTAATAGGCTTCACCCACCTGGGGCTCTATAGGCTTCACCGACTTGGAGCTTTATAGGTTTCACCCACCTGGGGCTTTATAGACTTCACCCACTGGGGCTTTATAGACTTCACCCACTGGGGCTTTATAGACTTCACCCACTGGGGATTTATAGACTTCACCCACTGGGGCTTTATAGACTTCACCCACTGGGGCTTTATAGACTTCACCCACTGGGGCTTTATAGACTTCACCCACTGGGGCTTTATAGACTTCACCCACTGGGGCTTTATAGACTTCACCAACCGGGGCTTTATAGACTTCACCAACCGGGGCTTTATAGACTTCACCCACTGGGGCTTTATAGACTTCACTAACCGGGGCTTTATAGACTTCACCAACCGGGGCTTTATAGACTTCACCCACTGGGGCTTTATAGACTTCACCCACTGGGGCTTTATAGACTTCACCAACCGGGGCTTTATAGACTTCACCAACCGGGGCTTTATAGACTTCACCCACTGGGGCTTTATAGACTTCACCAACCGGGGCTTTATAGACTTCACCAACCGGGGCTTTATAGACTTCACCCACTGGGGCTTTATAGACTTCACCAACCGGGGCTTTATAGACTTCACCCACTGGGGCTTTATAGACTTCACTAACCGGGGCTTTATAGACTTCACCCACTGGGGCTTTATAGACTTCACCCACTGGGGCTTTATAGACTTCACCACTGGGGCTTTATAGACTTCACCCACTGGGGCTTTATAGACTTCACCCACTGGGGCTTTATAGACTTCACCCACTGGGGCTTTATAGACTTCACTAACCGGGGCTTTATAGACTTCACCAACCGGGGCTTTATAGACTTCACCCACTGGGGCTTTATAGACTTCACCCACTGGGGCTTTATAGACTTCACCAACCGGGGCTTTATAGACTTCACCAACCGGGGCTTTATAGACTTCACCCACTGGGGCTTTATAGACTTCACCACTGGGGCTTTATAGACTTCACTAACCGGGGCTTTATAGACTTCACCAACCGGGGCTTTATAGACTTCACCCACTGGGGCTTTATAGACTTCACCCACTGGGGCTTTATAGACTTCACCAACCGGGGCTTTATAGACTTCACCAACCGGGGCTTTATAGACTTCACCCACTGGGGCTTTATAGACTTCACCCACTGGGGCTTTATACAAGGTTTCACCCACTGTGGGCTTTATACAAGGTTTCACCCACTGTGGGCTTTATACAAGGTTTCACCTACTGGGGCGCAGTGGGTCATTTATCCCACTTGCAAGGAACTTACAACAGTGGGTCACTTAACCCACTGTGAAGGAACTGAGGAAGGTTCAGGTCCTATAATTACCAGTGGGGGATGGGAGGGGTCGTGAGTCTGGCAGCGGGGTGATCGGCTATGAAAGGTGTGATTATCGTACTGCAGTAAATGCTTTCATTGTCCGTGTGTGTGTGTGTGTGTGTGTGTGTGTGTGTGTGTGTGTGTGTACTCACCTATTTGTACTCACCTATTTGTGGTTGCAGGGGTCGAGTCATAGCTCCTGGCCCCGCCTCTTCACTGATTGCTACTAGGTCCTCTCTCTCCCTGCTCCATGAGCTTTATCAAACCTAGTCTTAAAACTATGTATGGTTCCTGCCTCCACTATGTCGCTTTCTAAGCTATTCCACTTCCTGACAACTCTGTGACTGAAGAAATACTTCCTAACATCCCTTTGACTCATAGGAGTCTTCAACTTCCAATTGTGACCCCTTGTTTCTGTGTCCCTCTCTGGAACATCTTGTCTCTGTCCACCTTATCTATTCCTCGCAGTATTTTATATGTCGTTATCATGTCTCCCTAACCCTCCTGTCCTCTAGTGTCGTCAGGCCGATTTCCCTTAACCTTTCTTCGTAGGACAATCCCTTAGCTCTGGGACTAGTCTTGTTGCAAACCTTTGCACTTTCTCTAATTTCTTGACGTGCTTGACCAGGTGTGGGTTCCAAACTGGTGCTGCATACTCCAGTATGGGCCTGACGTATATGGTATACAGAGTCTTGAATGATTCCTTAGTGAGGTATTGGAACGCTATTCTTAGGTTTGCCAGCCGCCCATATGCTGCAGCAGTTATCTGATTGATGTGTGCCTCAGGAGATGTGCTCGGTATTATACTCACCCCAAGATCTTTTTCTTTGAGTGATGTTTGCAGTCTTTGGCCACCTAGACTATACTCTGTCTGCGGTCTTCTTTGCCCTTCCCCGATATTCATGACTTTACATTTGGCAGGGTTAAATTCAAGGAGCCACTTACTGGACCAGGCTTGCAGCCTGTCCAGGTCTCTTTGTAGTCCTGCCTGATCCTCGATTGATTTGATTCTTCTCATTAACTTCACATCATCTGCAAATAGTGACACTTCTGAGTCTACCCCTTCCGTTATGTCATTCACATATACCAAAAACAGTACAGGTCCTAGGACTGACCCTTGTGGAACTCCACTCGTCACAGGTGCCCACTCTGACATCTCGTCACGTACCATGACTCGTTGTTGCCTCCCTGTCAGATATTCTCTGATCCATTGCAGTGCTTTTCCTGTTACGTGTGCCTGATCCTCTAGCTTTTGCATTAATCTCTTGTGAGGAACTGTGTCGAACGCCTTCTTGCAGTCCAAAAATGCAGTCTATCCACCCT
The DNA here is from genome assembly GCA_009830355.1 of Cherax destructor. NCBI lineage: Eukaryota > Metazoa > Arthropoda > Malacostraca > Decapoda > Parastacidae > Cherax > Cherax destructor. The sequence goes on along the minus strand of WNWK01000106.1, from coordinate 5,728 downwards.
CTCTCTCGTGTCTTACTTCTGTTACCTTGTCATAAAACTCCAGTAGGTTTGTGACACAGGATTTTCCTTCCCTGAAACCGTGCTGGTTGTCGTTTATAAACTTGTGTCTTTCTAGGTGCTCCACCACTCTCCTCCTGATGATCTTCTCCATGACTTTGCATACTATACACGTCAGTGACACAGGTCTGTAGTTTAATGCCTCGTGTCTGTCTCCTTTCTTAAAAATTGGGACTACATTTGCCATCTTCCACGCCTCAGGTAGTTGCCCAGTTTCAATGGATGTGTTGAAGATTTGTGTTAGTGGAGAAATGTTGTCCGGTCCCACCGCTTTTGAGGTATCGAGTTCACATAGCAGCTTCTTCACCTCCTCCTCGGTTGTGTGTATTTCATCCAGCACTTGTTGGTATACCTCCCTATTCTGAATTCCTGGAGTCCTTCCTGTCTCCTGTGTAAATACTTCTTTAAATCTCATGTTGAGCTCCTCACATACCTCTTGGTCGTTTATTGTGAACTCCCCACCTTCCTTTCTCAGCCTGATTACCTGGTCCTTGACTGTTGTTTTCCTCCTGATGTGGCTATACAACAGCTTCGGGTCAGACTTGACTTTTGATGCTATATCATTTTCATATTGTCGCTGAGCCTCCCTTCTTACCTGTGCATATTCGTTTCTGGCTCTTCGGCTAATCTCTTTATTTTCCTGGGTCCTTTGTCTTCTGTACTTTTTCCATTCTCTATTACACTTATTTTTTGCCTCCCTACACCTCTGGCTGAACCAAGGACTCGTTCTGGTCTTCCCATTACTTCTGTTTCCCTTGGGGACAAACCTCTCCTCTGCCTCTTTGCATTTGGTTGTCACATATTCCATCATTTCTTTTACTGTGTGTGTGTGTGTGTGTGTGTGTGTGTGTGTGTTCGCCTAATTGTGGTTGCAAGAGTCGAGTCTCAGCTCCTGATTCCGCCTCTCCACTGACCGCTACAAGGTTCACACTCCTGGCTGCGTGAGCCCTATCATACCTATTCTTAAACCTATGTATGGATTCCACCTCTACCTCTTCGCTAGCATCCCTATGGCCTCGTGTACCTGAGACCCGCCTCTCAGACTCAACCTGTTTCCCCCATGTGCATTCCTCTTGAGTATTTTGTACGTCGTAATCACTTCAAACCTGGTTTAGTTCTTCTAGCCTCTCCTCATAGGACATACCCTCAGCTCTTGGTCTAGTCTCACAGCAAACTTCTGAACTTTTTCCAGTTTTAAATGTTTCATCAGCTGCTGGTTCTATACTGGCCTTACATTTGTTGTATACAAGGTCGTGAATGACTTCTTGTTGATGTTCCTGAAAGTTACTCTTAAATATTCCTGTCTCGTGTTTACTGCAGCAGTTATTAGGTTGATATGTGTCTCAGGTGAGATGCTCGGAACTTTGCTCACCCCCCAGGCTGCAGATAGATCTGCAGCCTTCTGGTCTTTTCATTTCTTCGATTTTCATGATTATGCATTTGCTGGGGTTAAATTCCAGTAACCACTTGTCAGGTCAGTTCTGCAGCCAGGTCTTGTCTCCTCCTGTTTGTATTCTCCTCATTAGTTTCACATCATCTGCGAACAGTGACACCTGTGACTCGATTTACGCTTGTCATGTCGTTTACGTACACAAGAAACAGTACCTGCTACCTACCTACCTGGAGGGCATTCCGGGGATCAACGCCCCCTCGGCCCGGTCCATGACCAGGCCTTCTGGTGGATCAGGGCCTGATCAACCAGGCTGTTACTGCTGGCCGCATGTAGTCCAACGTACGAACCACAGCCCGGCTGATTTGGCACTGACTTTAGGTATCTGTCCAGCTCCCTCTTGAAGACATCCAGGGGTCTATTGGTAATTACCCTTATGGCTGGTGGGAGGCTGTTGAACAGTCTTGGGCCCCGGACACTTATTGTGTTTTCTCTTAGTGTACCATATGTTGCATCGCCTGCCAAGTCTTTTACATTCATAGGGAGTGATTTGTGTGTGCAGATTAGGGACCAGTCCCTCCATGATCTTCCAGATGTAGATTATGTATCTCTCTCGCCTGCGCTCCAGTGAGTACAAATCAAGTGCTTCCAAGCGTTTCCAGTAGTTAAGGTGTTTGATGGAACTTATACGGGCAGTAAAGCTTCTCTATACATTCTCTCGATCTGCAATTTCACCTGCCTTGAATGGAGATGTTAATGTACAGCAATATTCCAGCCTAGAGAGAACAAGTGATTTAAAAAGGATCATCATTGGCTTAGCATCTCTTGTCTTGAATGTTCTCATTATCCATCCTATCATCCATCTTACGTGGAAGCCCACTCATCACTCTCGCCCACTGCGACACCTCCCTGGCAGTAACTCGCTGCTTCCTTCCTGTGAGGCAGTGTGTGTGTTGTTTATAACATTAAGATCTTTAACGCGTAAAGGTTCTGCTGGAATTTCAACTTTAATACATAAGATGAAAATGAGATGTGAGGTGGAGTGTACATCTCAGGTGATGCTGGTAGATGAGAAGGATGAGGTGGAGCCTGGACTAAGGCCGGGCTCTGGGAGTAGAAAAACTCCAGGAACTCCTCAAAGGTGCAAGGTATTATTCTCCACTTCGCACTGGAAGACTTTGCTTACATTATCTTGCAGTTTTACCATGTTCTTTACCTAGGTGATTTTCATGCTTATTTTGGCATCCGCAAATGATAGGAAACTGTGGTGAGTGTTTTCATCTCTGCTATGATGTTTAGAAACAGTAAAGGCGCCAGGATCGTACCTTTGGGTACTAAGCTTTTAACTTTGTTAATGCTGGATTTCGTTCTATTTATTACTATTTGTTTTCTGTCAGAAAGTTGAATATCTATTGGCCTACGTTACCTGTTATATCTGTCGCCCTCGTTTATGATACAATCACTCCGTAATCGCATTTGTCAGATGACTTTGTGATATTCATGTATAATACATCTGTGTTTTTACTTTCTTATAAAGCTTCCGTAACTTTGTCGTAGGTGAGGATGGTAGATAAAAGGGTGAGGTGGGAGTGTGTACCTTAGGTGAGGATGGTAGATAAAAGGGTGAGGTAGGAGTGTGTACCCTAGGTGAGGATGGTAGATAAAAGGGTGAGGTGGGAGTGTGCACCCTAGGTGAGGATGATAGATAAAAGGGTGAGGTAGGAGTGTGTACCCTAGGTGAGGATGGTAGATAAAAGGGAGAGGTGGGAGTGTGCACCCTAGGTGAGGATGGTAGATAAAAGGGTGAGGTAGGAGTGTGTACCCTAGGTGAGGATGGTAGATAAAAGGGTGAGGTGGGAGTGTGCACCCTAGGTGAGGATGGTAGATAAAAGAGTGAAGTGGGAGTGTGCACCCTAGGTGAGGATGGTAGATAAAGGGTGAGGTGGGAGTGTGTATCCTAGGTGAGGATGATAGATAAAAGGGTGAGGTAGGAGTGTGTACCCTAGGTGAGGATGGTAGATAAAAGGGTGAGGTGGGAGTGTGCACCCTAGGTGAGGATGGTAGATAAAAGAGTGAAGTGGGAGTGTGCACCCTAGGTGAGGATGGTAGATAAAAGGGTGAGGTGGGAGTGTGCACCCTAGGTGAGGATGGTAGATAAAAGGGTGAGGTAGGAGTGTGTACCCTAGGTGAGGATGGTAGATAAAAGGGTGAGGTGGGAGTGTGCACCCTAGATGAGGATGGTAGATAAAAGGGTGAGGTGGGAGTGTGCACCCTAGGTGAGGATGGTAGATAAAAGGGTGAGGTGGGAGTGTGCACCCTAGGTGAGGATGGTAGATAAAAGGGTGAGGTGGGAGTGTGCACCCTAGGTGAGGATGGTAGATAAAAGGGTGAGGTAGGAGTGTGACCCTAGGTGAGGATGGTAGATAAAAGGGTGAGGTGGGAGTGTGCACCCTAGATGAGGATGGTAGATAAAAGGGTGAGGTGGGAGTGTGCACCCTAGGTGAGGATGGTAGATAAAAGGGTGAGGTGGGAGTGTGCACCCTAAATGAGTATTACAAATAAAATAACCATTTGTAATAAACGACTGTTTGGGATACTAAGTAAAATCTCATTTTTCAGATATTTATTATATATATTATTAATATAAAAACATATAATCTGAATAAAATCATATCTCTAATAATGTGTAAAAACATATTTACACAAAATCATAGTACAAGATAAAACTCACAAGTAAAATCATATACTTAGTGCAGTGTCAAGTCGCTGCCGTCATCGTGTCACACAGGACACTATCACACCTTGTCATGATACTCCTACACCGTGTCCTCAGACACCCTTATCTCTGTCTTATGGCACGCATACGTGGTTCCACGACACCCGATCTCCCTGTACCATAAGACTCCAACGCTGTGTCACACGACACCTTCTGTGCCACATGGCACGCCCCCTGCATCATGAACCCATCTCTAATAAAGCCTTTTCACCGCGTTATGACACATCAAATACACGACTCTTAACTTGTGTCGTGCCACCGTCACAAACTCTGGATGCACCACTGAATACCTGACACTCCGGGTAACAATACCAGTGTCACACAAGCACCATAACATACCAGTGTCACACAAGCACCATAACATACCAGTGTCACACAAGCACCATAACATACCAGTGTCACACAAGCACCATAACATACCAGTGTCACACAAGCACCATAACATACCAGTGTCACACAAGCACCATAACATACCAGTGTCACACAAGCACCATAACATACCAGTGTCACACAAGCACCATAACATACCAGTGTCACACAAACACCATAACATACCAGTGTCACACAAACACCATAACATACCAGTGTCACACAAACACCATAACATATCAGTGTCACACAAACACATAACATATCAGTGTCACACAAACACCATAACATATCAGTGTCACACAAACACCATAACATATCAGTCACACAAACACCATAACATATCAGTGTCACACAAACACCATAACATATCAGAGTCACACAAGACACCTCATAACAGTGTCACACAAGACACCTCAGGTACATATAGTCTCAGGTACATATAGTCTCAGGTACATATAGTCGCAGGTACGATGAAAGCCAGTAGGTAATTCTGGTGACCAGACTTGCCGCTCTCCTCATAACAGTGTCCTCATATCAAGCAGGAAGAGAACACCAACACTGTACTTGGCCTTGCAAACATCACAAGTACAAAGCTGCTTTCGAGTAACACGGTCTAGAGAGGATAGAGCTTCCAGTTCTCTCAGTACTGTAGACCTGTCACCAGCACCACACTGCGAAAGTCTGCAACTCTCAAGCAGGTCTGCCTGGCCAACTCCAGTAGTGTATCAGGGAGCTGGTGAACTCTCCAGTGTTGTATATAGGAGAGTCTGGTTAGCACTGTCAGTCCAGCCGGCCCGTCAGTCAAACATCACGTTTGATTACGTCACAGGCCGGCAGGTATACTACCTAACAACCATTGTTAGGTAGGGGCCGTAATAGTGAGGATGGTAGATAAAAGGGAGAGGTGGGAGTGTGTACCCTAGGTGAGGATGGTAGATAAAAGGGAGAGGTGGGAGTGTGTACCCTAGGTGAGATGGTAGATAAAAGGGTGAGGTGGGAGTGTCACCTAGGTGAGGATGGTAGATGAGGGTAGTCAACCCTACAACCTCAGCTCAACTCCATCATGGAGGTTGTGTATGTTATCAGCACCATCTGTACCGACCTTGCTCTCCTATCTTCCCACCCCCATGCCC